>APFE030525988.1:0-41471 GCA_000404065.3 Pinus taeda
TATTTCTGTGTTTCATTCATTTCAATATACATGACCACTCCCCACATGAATTAAAGTAAAAAACGAGATACATAGCTAAAAAATAAAAATATAAAATTGTCATTCCCGGAGGTGCACGCTATGGAAAAGCGTGCACTGTGCATGCACTGGGTTAACATCACATCGTCCACGAAAAAAGACATCTCGGAACATAATTTGCGAATAATTTACATTATTTTTCGTTGTAGGATCGTGCCCCGGATTTAAATATCAAATCATCTTGTTCACTATACTCTACCTCATCAGTAGAATATGCCGGAGAAGGCTGACAGACATACGCCCATTCATTAAAGGCCAGGCTGTTCGAGGGCAACTAATAATTCATAACATTGTGAAGACACCAAAGGTAGAGATTTTTACTCTTGGTTTCTCTTGAAAATGACATTTCTTGTGAATTGAATAATGGTTTTTTGGTAGGGGAGGGGCTGGGTCTTTTGAAAATGGCGAATTGAAGATGGGAAAGCAATGAATATTGGATTTCTTAAAAAAAAATCTTTTGAAAATGACAATTTTTATATAAACCGAAAATGGAAATGATATATAAATATATTATTCTCTTGCCTAAATAATATTAAATAACAGGGGCATATTGCATGCTAATAAAATATCTGATAATATGAGATGATACCAAAAATTGGCACATGAAGATCCGTGGAATCTGCAAACACGCGCTTCCCAATAGATTCTACCCGGTTTGCAGCAGTAGTATAAATATTGGAAAAAATATTTATGCTCCACATTATTCTGCGTAAAACTCGTTGAAGAAAGCAGCTTAGATAAGAAATAGAATATATGCTACGCTGCATTTGTAGAGTGACCATCACACCCATGAGAGAGAGCGCGCCATAAAAACATAAAACTTTCAAAATTAACAAATTCGGCGACCCATCGCACTCTGCCTATGCAGAAAGGTTCCCACAGCCTCCAAGCAACCGGATTTCATTTCAAAGCTCGAGAAACATGCAATTTGAAGTCTTGAGGAACGAAGTCAATTCCCTGAGCGAGGCGTACTAAAGTCAATAGGAAGCACGAGCACAAAAGGTCAAAAGGCAAGCACACGCATATTGTTTTAAGAACGGTTTATGATGAGTGTTTAAAATTCATATAATAGGAGACTTATTTTATAACTCAATATATATAGCCAATATGTAATAGGTAAGTATGTCAAATTTTTTATAATATAATAATAATAAAATAAATTAATATTTTTCTCAAAGAAAAATGAAAATAATCATATAGATTAGAAACATAGTGCATTCAATATAAAGAAATAGAAATGCTTATTCCAAATCTATTTAATGTTTTTAATTAAATATTTGTAAAATAAGCTTTTAAAAGAGAAAACCATATCTTATGGATATATTAGAATTTTTAATGACATAAATATTTCCATGTCAAAGTTGTAATATTTGAGAATATTATTTTTGTTATCATGCCATATAAAAAATATCTAATATTAATATTAATACCAAGTGTCTTTATTTTAGAATTTATAATATTTATCTTAAGGTTTATATACTTTGAGTTTATAATATTAATCCCTTGGGTTTAATATTATTCCCTTGGGTTTGTAATCCCTTGGGGTTTTAGTATTCACCCCTTGGGTGTATTATAATCCCTCGGGTTTAATATTATTCCCTTGGGTTTGAAATCCCTTGGGGTTTTAGTAGTAACACCTTGGGTTTATTATAATCCCTTGAGTTTATTATAATCTTTTGGGTTTATTAATCGAGGGGTTCATATTCCTAGGGTATAATATTATTCATAGGATTTATAATATTAATCATTGGGTTGAATATAAATTCCTTGGGTTTATTATCATGGTCAACCATGGTCAATAACAATGGTGACATTGTGTCAGAGATTGTCTCATTGCCCATTATCACATTGTAACAACAATGGTTAACCATGGTCCAACATTGCATTATTATAATGATTGTGTCAGTATGAAATCAACCATGGTAAATGAGGGTCAGCCATGTTTAATTTGGGGTTTATAATATTTATCTTAGGTTTTATATACCTTGGGTTTATAATATTACTTCCATGGGTTTAATATTATTCCCTTGAGTTTATAATCCTTTGGGTTTTTAGTATTAATCTCTTAGGGTTATCATTCCCTTCATTTTATAATATTGATCCTTTGGGTTTAATAATCTAAGAGTTCATATTCCTTAGGTGTAATATTATTCAAAGGGTTTATAATATTAATCAATTGGTTTAATATAAATCCCTTGGGTTTATAATCATGGCCAACCATGGTCCAATGTTGCATTCTAATAAACGTTGTCTCAATATGAAAATATACCATGGACAACCATGGTCAACGATGGTCAACCATGCTCCAATGTCATATTCTGACAAATATTATTTCAATATCAAAATAAATCTTCGTCAACGAATGTCTAGCGTTGCATTGTGAGAAAGATTGTCTCACAATGTGTATTAATCCCTTGGTTTAAATATTATTCCCTTGGGTTAATGATACTCCCTACAGTTTTTAGTATTAATCCCTTAGGTTTATAATATCAACCCATTAGGTTTATTAATACGAAACTCATTGATATTATATATCTAAGGGAATAGCAAATCCAATGGATTAATACAATAAACCCCAAGGAATATAAACCCAAGGGAATAATATTAAACTGAAGGGATTAATACTATAAGCCCTAGGTATATAAAACATAGTCCCTTGGGGTTTTAGTATTAAACCCTTAGGTTTATTATTCTTTTGGGTTTCTGATATCAATCCCTTGGGTTTATTGTTCCATTAGGTTTATAATATCAATCATTGTCAACCATTATCAATCATAGCCAACCATGGTCAAACATGCTTGAATGTCGTATTGTGACAAGGATTTTCTCACCATGAAAATAAACCATGTTTATTTTAGTGTTTGTAATATTTATATTTCGGTTTACCAATGTTGTGTTTATAATATTAGTCCCTTGGGTTCATAATTCCTTGGGGTTTTAATATTAATCTTTTGGGTTTATTATTCCTTTTCATTGATAATATCAATCCCTTAGGTTTATAATATCAATCATGGTCAACCATTGTCAATCATAGCCAACCATGGCTGAATGTCTCATTGTGACAATGATTATCTAACCATGAAAATAAACCATGTTTATTTTAGTGTTTGTAGTATTTATATTTGGGTTTACCAGTGTTGGGTTTATAATATTAGGCCCTTGGGTTTAATATTATTCCCTTGGGTTCATAATCTCTTTGTGTTTAAGTATTAATCCCTTTGGTTTATTATTCCTTTGAGTTTATAATATCAATCCCTTGGGTTTATTATTCCCTTAGGTTTATAATATCAATGATGGTAAATCATTGTCAATCATAGCCAACCATGGTTGAATGTCACATTGTGACAAGGATTGTCTCACCGTGAAAATAAACCATGTTTATTTTAGTGTTTGTAATATTTATATTTGGGTTTACCAATGCTCAGTTTTTAATATTAGTCCCTTGGGTTTATTATTAACTTGGATTTATAATATAAATCATGGTCAAACACAACTAACGATGGTCAACTGTGGTCAATCATGGTCTGATCTCACATTATGAAAAAAAGTATCTCCACTTAGGGTTTATATAGCTTGGGTTATAATATTAGTCCCTTGGGTTTAATATTGTTCCCTTAGGTTCATAATCCCTTGGGGTTTTAGTATTAACCCTTTGGGTTTATTGTTTCTTGGGTTTATAATATTAATAATACCTTTGGTTTGTTAATCCTTTGACTTTAAAATATTAATTCTTAGGGTTTATTAATTCAACCATGTTTATTTTATTATTTTTAATATTTATCTTAGGGTTTCTATACCTTGGGTTTATAATATTAGTCCCTTTTATTTAATATTATTCCCTTAGGTTCATAATCCCTTGGGGTTTTAGAATAATCCCTTCGATTTATTCTTCTTTGGGTTTATAATATCAATCACTTGGGTTTATTATTCTCAAGTCAACCATGATCCAACATGGAATTGTGGTAATGATTGTCTTAATATGAAAATCAATGATGGTCAATCATGTTTATTTTGTGTTTATAATATTTATCTTAGGGTTTATATACATTGGGTTTATAATATTAGTGCCTTGGGTTTGATATTATTCCCTTCGGTTCATAATCCCTTGGGGTTTTAGTATTAATCCATTGGGTTTATTATTCCTTTGGCTTTCTGATATCAATCCCTTGGGTTTATTATTCCTTTATGTTTATAATATCAATAATGGTCAACCATTGTCAATCATAGCCAAACATGGTTAACGATGGTTGAATGTCGCATTCTGACAAGGATTATCTCACATGAAAATAAACCATGTTTATTTTAGTGTTTCTAGTATTTATATTTGGGTTTACCAATGTTGGGTTTATAATATTAGTCCCTTAGGTTTAATATTATTCCCTTGGGTTTAAGTATTAATCCCTTTGTTTTATTATTCCTTTGGGTTTATAATATGAGTCCCTTTGGTTTATTATTCCCTTAGGTTTATAATATCAATAATGGTCAACATTGTCAATCATAGCCAACCATGGTTGAATGTCGCATTGTGACAAATATTGTCTCACCATGAAAATAAACCATGTTTATTTTAGTGTTCGTAATATTTATATTTTGGTTTACCAATGTTGGGTTTTTAATATTAGTCCCTTGGGTTTAATATTATTCCTTTGGGTTCATAATTCCTTGGGTTTTAGTATTAATCCCTTGGGTTTATGTTTCCCTAGGGTTCATAATATCAATCCCTTGGGTTTATTACTAACTTAGGTTTATACTAGCACAACCATATTTACCAATGCGGTTGATATATGCTAATAGGCATATATGAAGCATATGTACAACAACATTTTTCAACGGGGTTGATATATGCCGATAGACTTTTATCAACCACATTAATAATTATTATGTGATCATTAATAACTATATAAATAAGAACAACCATATTTATATATTTATTTATTATATATATAATTATAATATATTATATTAATATTATAATAATTTAAATATTAAACTTATATTAGATCTCATTATATTTATTATATAGAAAATATAATAATTATTATATTATTATGGATAATATAGAATTTAATATTATATGATTTATATATTATTATTATTATTATCAATAATATTCTCATAATACACTATGGTCCATAATAATCAGAATTGTGGTAAGTTTGTATTTAATTATATTATTATAGATATACTATGTATGTTATATATATAAATGAATAAATTATGTTTTAGTAATACTTATGATTATTGATATTAACTATTATAATTAATACTATAAGTATAATAATATTGATATAATTAACCTCGGTTCTAGTATATAATATAAGATGGTTTACTGTTGTCCTTGGATTCATCAATATTAATCCCCTTGGGTTTATTATTAATGGTTTATATTATCGATTAGATACCAACCATGGTCAATTGTGGCCAATCATGGTTTGATCTAACATTTTGAAACAAATTGTTTCCACTTATGGTTTACATACCTTGGGTTAATAATATTAGTTCACTAGGTTTAACATTACTCCCTTAGGTTCACAATCCATCAGGGTTGTAGTATTAACCTTGGGTTTATAATATCAATCTGTTGGGTTTATTATTTGCAGTCAACCATGGTTTATTATGAAGTCAACCATGGTCCAACATGGAATTGTGATAAGGATTGTCTCAATACAAAAATAAATGATGGTTAATCATGTTTATTTTTATGTTTATAATATTTATCTTAGGTTTTATATTCGTTGGGTTTATAATATTAGTCCCTTGGGTTTAATATTATTCCCTTGGGTTCATAATCCCTTCGGGTTTTAGTATTAATCCATTGGTTTTATTATTCCTTTGGGTTTATAATATTAATCCATTGGTTTTATTATTCCTTTGGGTTTATAATATTAATCCCTTGGGTTTATTATTTCCTTAGGTTTATGATATCAATCATGGTCAACCATTGTAAATCATAGCCAACCATGGCCAGCCGTGGTTGAATGTCGCATTGTGACAAGGATTGTCTCACCATGAAAATAAAGCATGTTTATTTTAGTGTTTCTAATATTTATATTAGGGTTTACCAATGTTGGGTTTATAATATTGGTCTCTTGAGTTTAATATTATTGTCTTGGGTTCATAATCCCTTAGAGTTTTAGTATTAATCCCTTGGGTTTATTATGACCTTGGGTTTATAATATCAATTATGGTCAGCTTTATTAATCTCTTGTGTTTGTAATATCGATTCATTGAGCTTCTTAATCCCTTAGGCTTTTAATATTTATCCCTTGGGTTCACTAATTTCTTGGGTTTATAATAGTAAATGGTTGGGTTTTAGCTCCTTGGGTTTATAATATTAATAATCCCTTTGGTTTACTATCCCTTGAGTTTAAAATATTAATTCCTAGGCTTTATTAATTGAACCATGTTTGTTTTATTATTTTTAATATTTATCTTAGGGCTTTGGTAATCCCCTTGGTTTATAATATTAATCATTTTGTTTAATATTTTCCCCTTCGGGCCTCATATCCCTTGGGGTTTTAGTATTAATCTCTTGGGTATAATAATATAAATATTATTATACATACATAATGACATATAAATATATTATAATCTCTATAATAATTCATGCAAATATATAAAATATAAGAATATGGTTGTTATTATTTTTATATAGTTACTAATAATTCCATTAAATAGTTGGTCTTTAAAAAATATATTACATAATAATTCATTTATCACAACTCTAGTTAATTTATTATATCAGTTGTTTTTATTATGAATTAATTTATTATTAATTATTATTATTATTATTATTTAACTATAATATTATTATGATATATATAATATAGTTGTTTATATTAATAGTTACTTAATAATCATAAATAGTTTAATCTTTAAAACAATATACATAATATTCACTTATCACGATTCTAATTATTATTCGCCATAGTTTTGTTAATTATGAGATTTTAATATTTTCATTATATGTTATTATTGAGTCTAATTTATTATATATTATTAATACTACATAAATCATATGTATAAATATGTATAGAATATATAAGATATAGTTGTTATTATTTATATAGTTATTAATAATCACATAATAATTATTAATGTGGTTGATATAAGCCTATCGGCGCATATCAATCACATTGGAAAATGTGGTTGTATATATGATTCATATATGCCTATCGGCATATATCAACCACATTAAAAAATGTGGTTGTGCTAGTTTGATCTCTAACATGATATCAAAATTAATTATGTGTAAAACTTGTTGAAGAAAGCAGAATAGAGAAGAAATAGAATATATGTTATGCTGCTTTTGTAGAGTGACCATCACACCTGTGAAAGAGAGAGAGTGTGCCATAAAAACATAAAACTTTCAAAATTCACAAATCCTGCGACCCATCGCACTTTGCCTATGCAGAAAGGTTCCCACGGCCTCCAAGCAATTGGATTTCATTTCAAAGCTTGAGAAACATGAAAATTGAAGTCTTGAGGAACGAAGTCAATTCCCTGAGCAAGGTGTACGAATGTCAATAGGAAGCATGAGCACAAAAGGTCAAAAGGCAAACACACATATTTAAGAACTATTTATGATATGATAGGAGTGTTTTAAGTTCATATAATTGCATCGAGAGGATTATTTTATAACTCAATATATAAGTGATGTGTAAGTATCTCACATTTTCCAATAATAATAATAATAAATTATTATCAGTCTCAAATAAAAATGAAAATAACCATATAGATAAAAAAAATCCATAATACAATTCAACACAAAGAATAGAAAATCCTCCTCCAAAATATTTTAATGTTTATTTTAATTAAATATTTGTGAAATAAGTCTTTAAAAGGAAAAACCCTATCTTATGGATATATTAGAATTTTTAATGACATAAATATTTCCATGTCAAAGTTTTAATATATGAGAATATTAATTTTGTTATCATTCCATATAAAAAATATCTAATATTAATATTAATACCAGCCTAGATCTATCTTAAATCTGGATCTATCACACATCTAGAGGGATCAAATCTCTTGAGATACAAACCTTTTTTACTATGAAAAGAAATTTGATCTCTCTCAATGCTTGGTAGATCCGAGGTTAAGATGAATCTAGGTTAGTTTAGAAAAAGAGAGCTTCGTTCATTGTCTTTTTTCAAAGGACAAATTAAAAAACAAAAAAGTTGTTCGAGGTTTTTTTTTAAAGCACTTTTTTTATTAAAAAAATGGTTATTATAATGTTGGGAGTTGGGACTTTATTTAAAATAGACGTTAATTAATCAAATTAAAAAATATTTTCATATTGGTATAAAACATTTTCTTTTAAGATTGGAAGGGTTTGTCAAAATGTTTGTGGAACAATTCCTTTGTGAGAAAGCTTTTGAATGCTTTCATTATTTCTATGAGAGGACAAATTGTTTGGTTTCACTGCCCATTTTGATAAATATTTCATTAAATATGAATCTCACCACCATGATCCACAACAATTGTTGTTAGATCTGGAGTTGACAGTCGAATTTGTTTAAAGTTGTGTAGTAGAGAAGTCGCCATAAAGATCTTTCTATTGCAGGAAACTGCTATGTTTGCAAGCCGATTGCTTGTTGAGCTATTGTCATCCAATGCTCAACAAATGGAAAAATCCAAGAGGTTAAAAAAGTCAAAGCAAAAGCAAGAGACGTTTGAGATCTATTTGGAAGAACTAGAAGACAAAAGGAAAAGGAATGTCTTTGACTTGAAATACATAAAAGAATGCATAGATGATAACATTATTCCCCTCATTGTAGATGCAAAGAGAGCGAAGGAGGCTTGGGTTACCCTTGAAAGTATTTTTGGTGTAGCGGGGGGCACTCAAGTTGAAGATGAAGGTCGATCTATAGTATCAGATCTAAAACAAGATGAATATTTTGGTGAATCACACTTCAAAGTGGATGAAAATGATGATGGTTTGTTACTGTTTGTAGAGAAAGAGCACACAAATGCTCGTGAATCCCACTTGGCACAACAAAAAGTGGATGACTATTTGGTGAATGCAAAAACATTGGTTGTTGATGACAATGAAGTTGTCATTGAAGCAACGAGTGTTATAGTGAATCCAACAATTCAATTTGTTGATATTTAGTTTGATGAAAACTAGTTGGATAACGATGAATAATTGCCCATGATACAATGAAAGCATCTTATTGACATTAGAGAAATTTTGAGGTATAAAATGGGCCTCAAAACAAAAATGCACAACCAAAATCAACTTTATAAGAACCAGTAGGATTCAAGATCATGATGTCAAACATGTGGGATGATTAACCATTCTCGGAGTAAAAAATAAAAATATTAAAAAACAAAAAACAAAAATAACAAACTAGTTTTTTCAACTTGTATTTTCAACTTATATCTCTTACTCAAATGGGTACTCCAAAGAGTACGTATTATACAACCATCTCATAGAAAAGATAGATCAATGACTTAAAAATATCCTCTTCGAGGGGGTAACCTCCTTTACATTACATAAAAGAACAATTCTTGGATGATTCAAATGATAAGACCTCCTTAGTATATATAGGATTCTAAGGGGTCACAATATAATTAGAGCCTACATAAAAATAATAATGTAAGGGCACAAAAATAAGAACAATGGGCTTCTATGGGGCACAACAATAAAAATATGTGGCTACACTAATAACAATAAGGGGAATACACTAGTATTATAGAGACCAAACATGTCCCTCCCCTTCAAAAGAAGGTTTCCCTCAACAATTGAGTAGTTCCAGATGTTTTTGTATAAAATTCTCATCCTTCCATGTGGAATATTCAGCGGGTAAGTTCTTCCACTTAATGATATACTCTGAAATTAATCGATTTCGTAGTTGTCAAGTCCTTGTTTGGTGACTACTTAAGGCTCAAATATGATTTTTCCTTCTTTTTCGAGTTCTGGAAAAACTGTTTGAACTGGGATCCTGTCATTGATAACCTTCTTTAAGCATGAAACATGGAAAACTGAGTGTACTCGATAAGATGGAGGCAACTCCAATTTATATGCCATAGTACCAATATTTTGCAATGCCTTGTAAGGACCATAGTACTTGAGTGATAATTTATTATCCTTCTTATCTTTCTTGAAGGACATTTATTTGTATGGTTGTATCTGTAATAATACCCAATCACCTACATTAAATCTTCTTTCACTACAATATTGATCTGCTTATTGCTTCATTTGATTTTGTGTCAGAGTGAGGTTATCATTCAAGAGTTGGACAACTTGTTGTTGATGCTTGATGTGATCTTCCATTACTTGAATCTTAAAATTTTCTCTTAAATATGGTGTGATAGATGATGGATGATATCAATAAAGTACTATAAATTGATTCATTTTTTCTATAGTATGGAAGGAAGTGTTATACCACCATTAAACTAGAGGTAACCACTTGACCCATTGTGTTTGTTTATCCTATATAAATCAATGAATATATACTTCCAAACATTTGTTCAGTATCTCAGTTTTCCCATCAAATTGACGATGATAAGATGAGCTATGAACTATTTGAGTACCAAGACAAGAAAATAGTTTTGTCCAAAAATTTCTAGTGAAAATGGGATCTCTATCACATACAATAATCTTTAGGTTCCCATGTAGATTTTGAATTGTTTCCATAAATGTAGTAGCAACTGTATTGGCTTTAAAAGGATGAGATAATGCACAAAAGTGTACATAATTGGTAACTCTATCAAATACCACCATTATGACACTCTTTCCTTTAGACTTGGGTAATCATGTGATAAAATCCATTGAGACCTCCTCCCAATGCTAAATTGGAATGGCTAAATATTGTAATAGACTCGGTGTCTTAACTGTCTCAACTTTATTTTTTTGGAAAACCAAACATTCTGCCACAAGCTTTTGAATATCATATTTACAACCATGCCAAAAAAATTCCTTCTTGACCTTGTTGTAAGTTTTAAAAAATCCTGAGTGCCCTCTTAAGGGGCAGGTGTGCAATTCCAAAATAACATTTTTCTTGAGTTGGTAATTCTTACAAAGATATAAGCGATCTTTGTACCATAATGAATCATTTTTATAGCTAAATGTATCAGATGTATTAGGATCTTACTGCAAATTTTGAATGAGTTCCCTCACCTCTTTGTCATTCTTCCATTCATCCCTTGCTTCAGTTATCCAATCAGGTTGGATTATAGAAATGAAACAAAAAAAAGCTTCCACATCCTCATTCTTTCTTGAGAGTGCAGCTGCAACAACATTTTTCTTCCCTTTTTTATAGATGATTTCAAAGTCATAACCCAACATCTTTGTGACCCACTTTTTCTTCTCTTCTAAAGATAATGTTTGTTTCAAAAAGTATTTAAGACTATCATGATCCATTTTTACCTTGAAGTGTCTTCCCATTGGATAAGGTCTCCATTTCTTTAGTGCATGTGGTATTGCCAACATTTCCTTCTTGTAAATATATTTTTCTAAATACTTTCCTTTGATTGGATAGCTTTCAAAAGAAATGCATCTTCCTTCTTGCACTGAAACAACACCAATTCCATTTCCTCATGCATCATATTCCACAATAAAGGATTTTGTAAAGTCAGGTGTAGCTAAGAATGGTGCTTGGCACATTGCCTCTTTAATATGTTCAAAGGCCTTAGTCGCTTCTAGAGTCCAATAAAATTCTTCTTCCTTCAATAGTTTTGTCAGAGGTATGTTATTCTACCATAATTCTTAACAAACTTACGATAATACTGTGTCAACCTGAGAAATATTCAAAGATACTTTATGGTTGTGGGGATTTTCCATTCCTTAATGGATTTAACTTTTTTAGGGTATACCTTAACACCCTCATGAGATACAATATGACCCAAATATTCCACCTCTAGTACTCCAAAGAAACATTTGAAGGATTTTAAATATAATTGTTTCTCCTCCAATAACTTGAGCACCCTATCAACATGTTGTACATGATCCTTCAAAGTCTTGTTCTACATTAGTATATCATCAAAAAATACTAACACAAATTTTCTAAGGAAGGGTTTAAAAATGGAATTCATCAAACCTTGAAATGTCAAAGGTGCATTAGTAAGACCAAAAGGCATGACCAAAAATTCATAATGACCCTCATGAGTTTTGAATGTTGTTTATGGAATTTCTTTCGTCTTCATTCTAATTTGATGATATCCTTAATGAAGATCAATCTTAGTGAAGTAAATTTCTCCATGTAATTCATCCAATAATTCATCAATGATAGTAATGGGAAATTTATCTTTAATAGTAAGCTTGTTGATCTCCCTATAATCTGGACATATAAGCATGATCCATCCTTCTTGTGCACCAATACTACTGGAGTAGAGAAATAACTTTGACTAGGTTGAATTATACCACACTCTATGATTTCTACAACCATACATTCAATTTCACTCTTTTGGGCATAGGGATATTTGTAAGGTATGATGTTTGGAGGAACACTTGCTGGAATCAAATGAATAGCATGATCATGATCATGGATAGGTGGGAGGCCTTTGGGAGTCTCAAATACCTTGGAATGATTGTCTAAGACTTTTTGGAGATCTAGAGAAATAGATTATTTTGATGTTTGAACCTCTAGTGAGCATAATTGTGCAATTATGCCTCATTGTTATTTATTCAAAGGCTTTGTCATACCATTAGAGCTAATTAAATTTCCTACTTTCCTTGTGATGCCCTTTAATTCAACTTATTTTCCTTCCGAAAAAAAATCAGGAAAGTTCTTAAAAATTAAAATCTATTGCCCCCAAAGATTGTAACCATTGGACTCCTAATACAACATCATCACCACCCATTGGAATGGAAATAATTGGACTATTCAATACATATTCCCCCATGGTTAGCTTGATATTATGGAACTTTCCAAATCAGTTTATATTGCCTCCATTTGCAACCATCACTTGACACTTGGGTGCTAGATATAGGAAGCAATTCAATTCTTTGGCTATCTTAAAATGAATAAAATTATGAGTAATACTTGAATCAATCAATAGAATTACCTTTTTCTTCTTGAGATAGCCTTCTATCTTAAGAGTTTAAGAAGTGGTAATTCCTACCAATGCATTGCAAGATATGGTCAGATTCATTTATTCTTTCTATGGGGTTAGTTCTTGGTGTATATCCTCCTCTTTTGATGTTTCTTGTTCCTTTTATTCCTCTTCTTCATAATCTATGTAGAATAATTTATTCTCAACACACTTATGACCTTTAGTATATTTTCTATCACAACTATAACAAAGCCCTTTTTCTCCTTTTTCCTCTAGTTTTTATGGCGTCAGCCTTGTAGGTTGTGGAAGACGAGTAGCAACAACACTTCCATATTTATAGTTGTGAGTGGTAGACTTCATTGTTACCATACTTTTTCTTTCAACTTTTCTTGCCACCCTAAATGCCTTCTCCAATGAATCAGGTTCCCAAAGGCAAACCTCATGTTGGACGTTATCCTTCAAAGTCCCCATGAATACATCAATACTATGGTCCTCTGAAATATCAGTTACCCTAATATCCATTTTTGGAAATCCTCATTGTGCTCCACCTTTGAACCCTTTTGTTTGAGATTTATCAATTGTGTAAAGAAGTTGTTACTCTTTGTATTATCATAATGTGTTATCATTTCCTACGTAAAACTTGACCAAGTGAAAAGGGATTTATGAGAAAAAGATCCATCGATACGATACAAATTGACTGGATTCCAAATATAAAGATGTAATGTGTACCTTTTGTCTGTGTTGCACATCATTTAGATGAAAATATTGCGCCATATCTACTATCCATGTTACCAGATCCTTGAATCAAAATTCCTCATATCGATCTTTGCAATGGGGTGGTTCTTAAACCCCACATTGGAGTCTTTGAAATTATAATTCATGTTCCTTTTATCCTCATCATGGTTTTATGGATTACCTTGTCACCATCGGGAATCTTTTCTTGCAACAAATTTGTAAAACCTTCCTTCAAACGTTCCATGTATTCCTTCAAACTATTCATGTCACATTTCAAACTGTCCATGTCGCTTTTTAAACCATCCACGTCACATTTTATTTCTTCTCTTAAACCATCCATGTCATCTTTGGTTTCACTTTGTGAGCGCGAAATTTGTTGCACTTGGTACCGTAATTTTGATATATCATGTTTCAATTCTTGCTCTTCACGCATCATACTAGAGCTTTCTATGGGCTTAATGGGTGTAAAATTATTTTGTTTGGGGGGGATTTTAGAACCTAATAATAATATACATGCTTCAATATGCCCTTGAAATCAGTTCAAATTGATTTTTCAAACAAAAGTTATGCAATTTTAAAAACAAATACACATTTTTTTTCTTGCATTTAGGAGTTCAATCTTGAAACAATTATAACTCTGTAATTTCATAACTTCAAGGTATGAACTTTGATCCTATGGTAGGCCTATGAATATTCTTTCAAATTCCATAAGTAAGAACAATATTGGATTCTTCAATATAGAGTTACACCATATCTCCCACAATGAATGGATTATGGATTTGTTCAGTAGAGAGAAATTTTATGGAGCGCCATATGTAACTCTTTTGACCTTTGTCCCTAAAACCGATACACCAAAAACTAGATTTTGTGCCCTTTCAATCTATTTTTACGAAATTCCAATCTCATGCTCAAAGAGAAAGTTATTATGATTTTCCCTAGGTTACCTATTTGAGATTAAATTATGGATCCTCGAAAAAATTGAACTTCCTTATATCATTTCTATGAAAATATAATGAACCAAGCTCTAAAAGTTGTACATGAATTTCACCAAGATTTCGGTTCGTGTGGTCAAAATCTCAGCTTCTTAAGCCTCTTAGAAAAAAATATAGATAAAATGCCACGATGACATGTTTGAAGAAGCAAATCCCTACAATCCAAAGCTCTTATACCAAATGTTATTCAACCATCTCACATAAAGATAGATCAATGACTTAGAAAATATCCTTTTCGAGGGGGGAAACTCCTTTAAATTACATAAATGAACAATTCTTGGATGATTCATGTTATAGTCCATTTTGTCACATCCGATTAGTGAGCCTCCTAATGGGACCAATCAACATTTTATTCCCCCTTTTCACTAGCTTGCACAAAGCCCTAAGCATGTTCCCTTCATCCCCCAGAATTTCAGCCCCAAACTGCATCATTTAAGCCAGTTTTCGGACTAACGCTTCCTATATGCCTACTAGGGTGTGATGACCTACATGTTGCTCCATTATGGCCTATGTTGGGCACCAGAAGGTTCCTCCCCTTTGCACCTACTTTGGTTCTATAAATCCAGGAGAATGAATGGGATTCTGAAAGCTTCCCCTTCTAGGAGTTTCCAGAAGTTGTTTTAACTACTTACCTTTGATAAAACATTCAGATCCTATCCTACCCTACTTTGGAGTTTTCAACACTTATCCTTTGATATTATCCATCCATCATGGGTGGATCTCAAACCCTAGATTGGTAATTGGATAACAACTCCCAACTTACCATACTTCTCTATATATTCACAGCCTTCTATGTGGTTGGGGGTTGGATTTTCGAGAGTGATTATGCTCTTATATTGCTGTCATGAGTGGTTATTATCTCATACATTTAGGGTGATTAGAGGTTCATATTGTGACAAGGAAAGGATAAGTCAACAACTTGGAGGAGCTCTTCTACAATATCAACTACTACTTATGTTTGTAATCTCTTTCCATTTATATTAATGCAAATAATTCATTGTTTTCCTATATGTGATGCTGTTATTTCATATATCTCAATACCATGTTTTTCTATTGAATGAAGTATTTAGATGATACTGCATAGATGTCGTAGTTTCTTGGCTTGTGTTATCTGACTGTGTAGGTTCTAATTTTGGCATTCGCAGCTAGAATTGGAGCTTCCAATATAAAGAAGGAGAGAAGTGTGCAAAGGATTCCAGGCAAGCCTCACTTCATTATCTATTTACTTTAAGGAAAAACACAGTGTTTCTTATCTCTTTGTTGTTCTAGGTTGGCCACCAACCTAGGGGAGATACTTTTGTCTACAATCATAAATATCATATAACAATTCAAATGATAAGACCTCATTGGTATCTACAGGAGCCTAAGGGGTCATAATATAATCAGATTCTAGATAACAATAATAATGTAAGGGCACAACAATAACAATAGTGGGCTTCTATGGGGCACAAAAATAACAACACGAGGGATACATGGGCACAACAATAACAATAGGGGGCTACACTAAAAATAATAAGGATATTACACTAGTAAAATTGGACCTACAAGTACCCAAGTTTCATACTTTTGATTGATCCTTTCTACATGAAAAATGTGATTCGAATCATCTTTTTTTCATGTATTTCTCATTTTTCATGTAGAAAGGTCCATTAAAGTATAAAATATGGGTACTTATTGGATGCAGAATTATATTCTACATCCAATGAATACTCCTTCTCAAAATTTGAGTAAAATCACAAGGAGATAAGATGAAAATACGAGTTGAAAACGTAGTTTTTTCTTTTTTTCGCTCCAAAATTTGATGATGTAATATAATTTTATTTTATTATTTACATTATTATTTTATAATATTCCTTAGGATGCCCATTTTATACCTAAAAATTCTCTAATGTAAACTATTATTTGGTGACGAAAACCGACTTAGGTCTAAAAACCCAGTGGAAGGCAACCTCTTTGAACTAAGCGAGGTTCATGAAGAAGTGGAAGCCATAGAGGCAGAGAAATAAATACAAGAAGAGAAAGCTCTCATTGAACAACAAAAAGAACATAATCAACATGATTTTATAGATTTTTTTCAAATATACTATTTACTTCTAGTGTGTAGGTAAACATGAAGACTATGAAGAAGAATTAAAGTTCCTTGAATCATGGTTTGCAACACCATGTTTTTATAAAGTATGCATAGAAGTTCTAGAAATGAATGTTGAAGACAACATGGATGATGACAAAATTAATGAAGTTGCCATGTGTTAGATTCCTGAAGAGATAATTTTTTATTATAGAGTTATGTTGCAGTAGAATATTAAATATTGAAAGAACACTACAAAAGATGACATGTGGCAGTAGTCCACATACAAGCCAATTTTTGAATATGTCAAGGACACAATTAGACAACCTAGAACAATGGAAAAGTTGCACCATAAAATGGAGAATCTGGAATTTGAAGGCTACCTCAAAAGGACAACACTAAAGAAATGTAGAGGATATAAAATCTCGAAAAAAAAAAGAGTGAAATCTAGATGATGTCAAATTGTAAGCCTAGTTGAGACTTAGACCAACAGGCATCTGAGTTTAGATTTTTATGTGGTTGTAATTAAGGGGAAGTGTTAGAGAAACTAATTCCAACAACATGCAAGGTGTCAATTCAGGTGTCATATTCCATTTGATTTTAGTATAGTTTGGTAGAGTTAAAGTTGAGTTCTAGTTCAATAATTTATTATTAACGTCTCCTATGTAATCTATCTATTTTTTTTGCAATATTAAGAAGAACACTTTTGTTCCACATATTTCGATCTCTAACACCACTATCCAGGCTTGTTCATAGGCACAACATTCCGTCAATGTAAGAAAATATATAATTAGAAGTCTTCAAGTCAAGCACTCCAGTAGCCCAAAAGTAAATTTCTTCTACCCATTCATATCTTTGGAATATGACTATTCCCTTCCCAACAAAGTACAAAGTGTGAAAACACTTGGTAAATAAACATATAGACCCATAAATGTGAGAGAAGAATAGAAAAAGGGAAAAACCAATCTTAGAGTAAACACCAATAGACTACCTTATAGTATAAATTAAAATCTCCAGGTGATCCTCTCACAGAAGCATACCAAAAGCATACCCATTTTATATCCAATTTCTCACTACAGTCAGCTTTTTTTAAACTATCCACCCCAACAGTTTTCTCTCTGAAAATGAGGGAGAGTATATTCTAAGAAATGATGATAGTAGTGACCTAATCTAATACATTTAGTGAGTCAGTATCGTAGACTGCAACTTTGAATATGGATTAACCCAATCTATTATAACCTTGGTTTCTCCAAAATTGTCAATATCATTGATTTCCATCCATCTGGAACAAAGTAGGATGCCCCATAATGCAAGTAGCTTTTCCCTTATATTTGAGCCATGAGCACTACACCATTTTAAATTTATAACATTCATGTGAGCTTATATAAATAAACATCCCACTTCCACAATTAATGTAGTAGAAACCCCATCAAAAAAATCGATCGAGAAACTGTGTCAAGGGTCCTTTAAATAAATATATCTACTAGAATCCTTATATTTAACAAGGAATTTTTCAAGCAAAAAGGATGTGATCTTGATTCTAGTCTCTCTCACTCTAGGTACCCTATGCTAAAAAATAAAGGTAATAACCCTCCATATGCCCCAAATGATATAGAACGGGAAGGCTCTATGTTCCCTGTTATCCTTTAACCATATAGGTAAGCATTTTGAGGTATGTTCCTACATAATGTCGATATTAGATATGTGAGAACCTCCTGTCATACTGCATCTACAAAGGAACATTGTAGAAATAGATGGCTAGAATCCCCCTATGTTTCCCTGCATAATGCGAGTTTTCCGAACCTCATCAACCCTCTCTTAAGTAGGTTATTCCAAGTGAGGATCTTGTCATGGACCACTAGCCAAATAAAAAAAATCAATTTGAGATGGAAATCCCATTCCACACAATTTGAAACCAGCTAAAAGTAGGGTCCCCTCACAGATTCTTTGTCAAATATGAATATATGCCTTTGACTATGGGTTGTCCATTGACCATAGGGTCCTTCCAAGTTAGTTGATCATCCTCCTTAGAAAAGTAAATTCCTCAAGACTTCATTAGTAGAATGCATTCCTCCCACTTAGATGTGAGGTCTCGAGTGATGTTAATATTTGTTGCCTCTTTCAAAGTGCAACACACAAATAATGAATCTCAGCCCATAATAGCATCCTTAAGACAAAAAATGTCTCCTCTATGTAAATGAAAGAATTGGAGGAAACAATGTATTATAGCTGAGAATGCCTAATATGGAAGCCAACCAAACCTCTGCAAACTCCCCATTACCTACAACCCATCTGAAATGGCTCACGACCAAAGGGGTTACTTTCATCAAATTCTTCAAAGTCATAGATGCTTCCTTTTTAACAAGTGCAACCACACGAATCTGGGAAATCAAAGACTATTGCTTCATGTTCTTTCTCTTCATGATCTAATGCCATATACCCTCCATCATGGCAACCCTCAATAATTTTTTTATCAACAATGCCCAGTTGAATATTCCCAAAGTCAATAATACCCCACCCACCTGCTGACACATGTCTGGAGAGAAAATCAAATTTTAAAACTTGAAATATGTTCTTATCCCCTATACCCTCCCAAAGGAATTTAACCATGATAGACTTGATTGAATGAATGACAGTTTCTAGTAGGCATATAATATGCGTCTAGTATATCAAAATTCCTTCAAGAACTTCCCTTATCAACACCAATGTACCTCCCAATGTTAGACATCCATTCGACCAAGTTTCTAACCTTTTTTAAAATTTAAGTTTTAGCCATTTCGAGTCACTTTTCACGTATTTGTTAAGTTTGATGGAAATCTAGGATATCAAAAACCATCACTCACAGAAAGGGGTAAAACCCCAAAAACATTGGCTATGTCCAAAACCATTGTGGCCTCATGATCTAAAGAATATAGTGTTGACTTCCCGTATCTCATAACAAGTCCAAAATCTTCCCCAAAATCACCTGGAATGTGACAAATAGTATGCCATTCCAAATATGTACCCTATCCTATCATAAGCACACCATCAATGAACATCAAATGTGACAAAGTCACATGTCTAGATAGTTTGAAACCAGTGATAATCCCTGTAGAACTTGCATCCAAAATCCTTATACTAAGACCATCAATCACGAGAAAAAATGATAAGGGGCAGAGTACACAACCCTGCCTCAGCCCTTTGGACACCTTGAATAATGTAGTAGGGTACCCATTAATGGTCACTTCCAAGTGATCCAATGGGACACATGTTGTAATTCATCTTACCGTCAATAACCCAAATCCTATTTTATGCAGAATCAACCTAAGCAACTCCCAATTAACACATCAATTTAATCATGTTTAATTTAATATATTAATATTAATTAATATATTTACATTACTATTAATTTAATGTTTATATGATATATATAATATTATATATATTCAACATTCAATATTATTAATATTATAAATAAATAAATTATTAATTATAATATCAATTAATTTTAAAGAACTTATTATAATTATTTATTTAAATTATTTATAATTCAAATATTAATTTAATCATGTTTAACATTAATATATTAATGCTAATTAATATTATTAATATTACTTATTATAATAATGTTAATTATATATATATAGTGCCTTGGGTTTATAAATTTATTATCTCTTGTGTTTATTGGTGTCTTGGGTTTATAATATCAATCCCTTGGGCTTATAATCAATCATCGTCAACCATGGTCCAACATCGAATTGTGACAAAGATTGTCTCAATATATAAATTAACCATGATCAATGATGGTCAACCATGATTATTTTATCTTAGGTTTATATACCTTGGGTTTATAATCTCTTGGGCTTTTAGTATCGTGACAAAGATTGTCTCAATATGAAAATCAACCATTTTCAACCATGACCAATAATCATGGTCACATTGAAGCAAAGATTGTCTCTTGGTCCAGCGTCACATTATGGAAAAATGGTGAGCCATGGTCCAATGCCGCATTCTGACAAAGATTGTCTCACTATGAAAATCAACCATGGTCAACCATGTCTGAACATTGCTTTGTGATGAAGATTGTCTCAATATAAAAATCAATCATGGTCAACCATGGTTGATTGTTTCAATGTGGCAAAGATTGTGTCAATATGAAAATAAACCATGGTCAATGATGGTCAAGCATGTTTATTTTAGGGTTTATAATATCTCTCTTAGGTTTCATAGTATTAAACCCTTGGGTTTAATATTATTCATTTGGGTTTATAATCCCTTTCACTTTTACTATTAATCTCTTGCATTTGTTAGTCCCTTGGGTTTATAATGCCTTAGGTTTATTAATATAAGGGTTCATATTCCTAGAGTATAATATTATTCATAGGGTTTTGAATATTAATTCTAAGGTTTAATAAAAATCCCTTGAGTTTGTAATCATGGTCAACCATGGTCAACTATGGTCCAATGCCACATTGTGATAAAGATTGTCTCAATATGAAAATCAACTATCATCAACCATCGACAACCATGGTCATTCATTGTCAACCGTGGTCCAACATCACATTGTAACAAACATTGTCTCAATATGAAAAGCAACCATAGTCAACCATGCTCAATCATGGTCGAATGTCGCATTGTGATAAAGATTGTCTCAATATGAAAATCAACCATGGTCCAAAGTCGCATTCTGAAAACGTCTGTCTCGACATTAAAATCAGCCATGGTCAACCATGCTCAACCATGGTCCAATGTCAAATTATGACAAGGATTTTTTCAATATAAAACTCAACCATGGTTAATTATTTTTCTATGTCACATTATGAGCAATATTTTCTAAATATGAAAATCAAGCTTGGTCAACAATCACAATCACATTGTGACAAAGATTGTATCATGGTCCAACATCACATTTTGACAACCATGGTCATTCATGGTCAACCATGGTCAACAATTATCCAATAGTGCATTGTGACAAAGGTTGTCTCAATATGAAAATCAATCATGGTTAACCATAATCCAATGATGTGAAAATCAATCGTGGTCAACTACGATGAAGCATGTTTATTTTAGGGTTCAAAAGATTTATCTTAGGGTTTATATATCTTGGGTTTTTAATATTTATCCCTTGGGTTTAATATTATTCCCTTGGGTTTTTAGTATTAATCCCTTAATTTTATCAATCTAAGGGTTCATATTCCTAGGGTATAATATTATTCATTAGGTTTATAATATTAATCCTAGGGTTTAATATAAATCCCTTGGGTTTATAATCATGGTCAACTATGTCAACCATGCTTAAATGTCACATTATGACAAAGATTGTCTCAATATGAAAATCAAACATATTAAAATGCATCAACCATGCTTATTTTAGGGTTTATATTATTTATCTTAGGGTTTATAATAATTATCCATTGGGTTTAATATTACTCCCTTGGTTTACAATCCCTTGCGTTTTTAGTATTAATCCCTTCGGTTTATTATTCCCTAGGGTTTATAATATTAATCAGTTGGGTTTATTAATCTAAGGTTCATTTTCCTAGGGTGTAATATTAGGGTTTATAATATAAATCCTTGTGTTTAATATAAATCTCTTGGGTTTATAATCATGGCCTACCATGGTGAACCATGGTCCAATATTGCAATGTGAAAAAGATTGTCAAGATATGAAAATCAATCATGCTAAACCGTGATCAACCACAATCCAACGTTGTTTTGTGACAAAGATTGTCTCAATATGAAAATGAACCATAATAAATCATAGGCGACCATGTTTATTTTAGGGTTTATATACCTTGCTTTTATAATATTAATCCCTTGGGTTTAATATTATTCCCTAGGGTTTATAATACCTTTAGGTTTTAGAATTAATCCCTTGGGTTTATAATATTAATCCATTGGATTTATTAATCTAAGCGTTCATATTCCTATGGAATAATTTTATTCATAGTGTTTAGAATATTAATCCTAAGGTTTAATATAAATTACTTAAGTTTACAATCATGACCATCCATTGTCAATGAAGCTCCAATGCCACAATGTCACTTTGTTACAAATATTTTCTCAATATGGAGATCAACCATGGCCAACCATTGTCCAACATTTCATTATGACAAAGGTTGTCTCAATATGAAAATCAATCGTGGTAAACCATAGTCCAATGTCGCATTGTGATAAATATTGTGTCATTATGAAAATCAACTATGGTCAACCATGGTCAAACATGTTTATTTTAGAGTTTAAAATATTTATCTTAGGGTTTATATACCTTGAGTTTATAATATTTATCCCTTGGGATTTTAGTATTAATCCCTTTGGTTTATTACTTGCTTGGGTTTATAATATGTATCTTAGGGTTTATATATATTTTAATAAATATATATTAATCATACATCTATCAGCATATATCAACCACATTTACTAATGTGGTTGTACGTGTGTTTCATATACGTCTATCGATATGTATCAACCACATTAGTAAATGTGGTTGTGGTTTTTAATATTTAACATAGGATTTATATATCATGGGTTTATAATATTAATCCTTTGGGTTTAATATTATTCACTTGGGTTTATATTATCAATCCCTTCAGTTTAGTAATGTAAGGATTCATATTTATGGATTCTATAATATAAATTCTTTGGGTTTATTGATGCCTTGGATCATTGATATTAATGATAGTTTACTTTTATAATATTAATCCTAAGGGTTTTTAAATGTATTAATCAATAATTTATTATAAAAAAATGAATTTAAATATAAATTAATTATTTATTTAATATTTGTTATTCATATTATATATAATTAAATTTTAATTAATTAATATTATTTAGTAAAAATTTATTGTTAGTATTATTATTTAATTAAATTATCTAAATATTATTTAGTTATTTAATTATTACTTAATTTCTAAAATTAGTTATTTTTATTAATTATAATAATAATAATAATATTACTATTGTAATAGTTTATTATTATTATATTATTAGTTTGTGTGGTAGATAAAATGAAGCCTATGACGTAATATCAACAAAATTTAAATAATATGGTTGTTCTAGATGTAATTAAAATATTATATTAACAAATATTAATATAATATTAATCCATTGGCTTAATATAAAACCCTTGCATTTATAATCATGGTCAACCATGGTCCAGCATCATATTGTGACAAAGATTTTCTGAGTATTAAAAAAACATGGTCCAACGTCACATTGTGAAAAGGATTATCTCAATAAGAAAATTAACCATGGTAAACCATGATTATTTTGGGGTTTATAATATTTATCATAGGGTTTATATGCCTTGGGTTTATAATATTAATCCCTTGGATTTAATATTATTCCCTTGGTTTTAATCCCTTGGGTTTATTATTCTCTTGGGTTTATAATATCAATCCCTTGGGTTTATTAATCTAAGGGTTTATATTCCTAAAGTATAATGTTGTTCATAGGGTTTATAATTGTTGAATTTAAGCTTCTGTAATCCAAATCAAGTTTAATGAGAAGCTTTCTTGACGAAAATCACATTATAATATTTTTGTCGACGCGTTTCGAGTGAATGAGTGTGGTTCATCGTGAGGACAAGTTGAAGAACCAGATCATGGCTACAGGTTAAATAGCGAGAGCAGATATTCCAACAGCTATATTTGACTAGGAAACAGGTATATTGGACTGGGTAATTTGATTGAGAAACGGCTAAATTTGACTAGCCAACTTGACTAGACCGAGGGAGAGGAAAAGTTATTTATGTTATGATTATTACCAAAATTATTGTTATATTTATTACCAACATTTGAATAAAAGTCAAGTTTGTATTCAAAAAATTAAGAGAATTAATAAAATAGTTGTCCAATTATAATCAAATAAATAAATGGTTAGTAAATTATTATGAAAGTTAGGCTTTTTGTTATATTATTACCAAAAATTGTAATCACCAAATCAAACATTAATCATTGATAACTTAAAAATTACTAATATGGAATAATAATTAAATGAATATGTATATTATGAAATAGCTATAAATCAAAAACATTACATCAATAACATAATATGGAATAATATGTAAATATATACCTTCCGAATTTAATATAAATATATAAATAAATAGTTGATTAGTTATTATGCAAGATAGTCTCTTTTAATATTAATATCATAGCCAAAAATTATAAGAATTAACTCACAAGACCCTAACCTATTAATAGACTTATCTAAAATAAAAACAAAATTCAATGATATAATAAGGATATATATATATATGTGTGTGTGTGTGTGGAGTACTAAATAAATATATATGTATATTATGAAATAGCTATATATCAAAAACTTTAAATCATTAATATAATATGGAATAATATGTAAATATATACTTTTTCAATTAAATATATAAATAAATAGTTAATTTAATTTTTTCAAGTAGTTTTGATAATTAAATCATACACAAGTTAAGAGACCTAACTATCTATTTATATATATATATATATATATATATATATATAATATATATACCTAGGGGCTATCAACCTAATAAGTTAAATAAAATACCAATAATCAAGATAAGCATCTAAAGAATTGAGAAGAAGAATAAGGACGGTTAAAATTAAAATTAAAATTAAAAAAAAAGAGGGAGGGGAATTTACCGGTTAAAATCAATGCTTAGGAACTGCAGGAATGTTCATAATTCATCTGTTCATAAAATAAGGTTAAAGAAAGGGACAATTCAATTGGAGGGAGTGAAGGAAAATAGAGAGACACAAAGGCAAGTCAAATTTAGCCATTTCTCAGTCAAATTGCCCAATCAAATATAGTTGTTTCCTAGTCAAATATAGTCATTAGAAGATATACTCTCCCTATTTAACCTATAGCCATGATCTAGTTCTTCAACTTGTCTTGACGATGAACCACGCTCGTTGGTTCGAAACGCGTCAACAAAAATATTATAAAGGGTTTATAATATTAATCCTATGGTTTAATATAAATCCCTTGGGTTTATTATCATGGTCAATCATCGTCCAATGGCACACTGCGACAAAGATTGTATCAATATGAAAATCAACCATTATCAACCCTGGTCAACCATGGTCGAATGTCTTATTGTGACAAAAATTGTTTCAATATGAAAATGAACCACGTTCAGCCATGGTCCATTGTCACATTGTGACAAAGCTTGTCTCAATACAACCATGGTCCAATGTAACATTGTGACAAATGTTATCTCAATATGAAAATCAACCGTGGTCCAATGTTACATTGTGACAAATATTGTCTCAATATGAAAATCAACCATGGTAAATCATTGTCAACCATGTTTTTTTTTGGAGTTTATAGTATTTATCTTAGAGTTTATATACCTAGGGTTCATAACATTAAATTATTATTTATATTTTTAATTATCATTTATATTAATAATAATTTCTAAATAATAAAAATTATATTTAATACTAAATAATTTTATTTAACATAAGGTAATTATTATAAAATAAAATGAATAGTTAAATATTATTATAATTATTATTATTATTATTTTATAATAATTAATTAATTATTATTATATAATATATTAATTAATATTTTTTAATTACTTTTTAATTATTATTATTTATTGATTAATAATTATTATTAATTATCATTAATAATAATTATTATTTTAATAGAATAGTTAACTTTTTGATATTATTATTATTATTATTAAATCTATATCATTAATTGTTTAATAGATGTTTTTCAACCACATTTACTAATATAATTGTGTATATGTAATTGATATGGTATATCAAACACATTTATTAATATTTTTTTTTATATTATTATATTAAAATAATATATCTATCTTAAATTAAATTTATATATTTATATATAATATTATTTAAACTTTACTTAAATACTCATCTTAATGTTAGATCTAAGACTTTTATGATCTATAATGTAGAAGAAAGTCTTTCAAATTAATCACATAGTTAGGATTTGGTCGAGGTTTCGAACCAACTAATGTGGTTCATCCTCAGGACAAGGTGAGAAATCCATAGATCAGAATGAATAAATAGTAAGGATGCAACATTGCCCAGAGTTAGCCGTTAAAAATTAGATGTTGGTGGACTAGTTAGAAGGTAAAGAAAAAAATTATTTAGAGACTAGAGGTAAGGAAAAATATTCTATATTCAGTTAAAAATAGTTGCTAAAAATATATATATATAATATATTAATAATTTAATATTATCTTGTCTGTTATGGGTTGACTTATTCATGTTAGAAAACTAATGGTTAGGAAAATAAATTTAATAAAAATGGATCAAAAATAATATTAATTTAATAATATTAACATGTTTAAAATTATCTAATAGATAAGTGCAATAATAAAAAAATCTAAATTAAATTAAACAATCAGAGTAAATATATAATCTATTTTAAATAAATAAAAGAATATAAAATATAGCAATTAAAAAAAATAAATAATAAATAGATAAATAAATAAAAGATAGAAATAAAGGGAAATTTTTATTTATATATATATATATATATTAATGAATAATATATGAATAAATATTAAAATAAAAAATTGATAAAAAATAAAAATAAATAAAAATAGAGAGCCAGGCAGAAACAGAAGCAAACAAACCAAAAAGAGAAGAGGAGAGAGGGAAAGAAGAATGATGAGAAAGCTGAAATCCAAATCTTACTCAATTTCCAACCATCATCTCTATTAAGACTTTTGGGATGCCTTTCGATCTCAATTGCCTCCCTAAGCTTATTGTGGTGGAAATGGTCTACTTTAGCGATAACTTTGGATTCTTCAATGCAAACATGGTGCTTCAATTTTTCTACATGTTCACCTAAGGGTGATGAGTAGGAGCTATTGTGTTTGCATGCTCATTGATCCTCTGTTTAATAGATCTACCTATTTCTCTAATGTAGGGGATACCACAGGAGTAGGAAACAAGGTAGACCCCTTTTGAGTCCTTAGGGTCAATAGGGTCTTTAATAGATCTAAGATAATTTTTAATGGTATTTAGAGGCTTGAATGAAGAAGAAACATTCATCTTCTTGAGGATATGGGCAATCCTATCTGTGGTTCCTTGGATATAAGGAAGATGAACCTTAGAGATAGGATCATTATGAGTAGATTTAACACTAAGAGCTTTGCATGCCTTGTGAAACGCCTTGAGGCTTTGAGATCTGCTATACCCATTATTTCGAAAAACTTCTAGCAAATGGGATTTTTCTTGCTCAAGGTGGCTTACATCAAAGATTCTTAGAGCATGGGTAGCAAGAGTGCTGAGAACCCCGAATTTTTGAGCTAGGAAACGATGAGAACTAGCATGGAGATATTGTTGTGTGTGAGTCTTTTTCCGAAATAACTGGTGACAAATGGAGCCATCATCCATCTTTGAGAGGAGAATGTCAAGAAAGGAAAGGGACCTTCCACCTCAACTTCCATCGTGAACTTGATGGAGTCAAATAGAGAATTGAGGTGGTCGAGGCTTTTTTTTTTTACTTAATCATTTTATTTATTTTTTATTTTTTTTATACTCTATTTTACTATATTTATATATACTATATATATATATATATATATATATATATATATATATGACTCCAATTTGTTTTAATTTAATTTAGATTTTTATTTTCTTTACTGTGCCCTTCTATTAGATAATTTTAAACATATTAATATATTAATTAATATTATTTTTGATCATTTTTATTAAATTTATTTTACTTAACAGCCAGTTTCTAATATGAATAAATCACCCATAAGAACAAGATAATATTTAATTATTATTATTATTTTTTAACAACTATAGAATAGTTTTCCTTACCTCTATCCTTACCATGGATTTCTCACCTTATTGTGAGGATGAACCACATTAGTTGGTTCAAAACTTCAACCAAATCTTAACTATGTAATTAATCAGAAAACTTTCTTCTACTCATGATAATTTTTATTATTACAAACCATATCTATCCTCTCATTTCTCCACACTCCACTTTCATTACTCATTACAAATGTATAACTACGCATATTTCTGTGTTTAATTCATTTCAATATGCATAACTACTCTCCACATGAATCAGGTTTAAAAAGAGAGATACAAAACTGTGTCTTCAAAGAATAGTGTCATTCAGTGAGCTGCTGGCAATCGCAAAGGGTGCACTGTGTATCATATCGTCCACGGAAAATAGAGCTCGTATCATAATTTGAGAATATTTTACATTGTTTTTCTTTGTGGGATCGTGCCCCGGATTTAAATATCAAATCATCTCGTTCACCACACAAATGCATACTCTACCTTATCAGTAGAATGTCCCTGACACGGCTGAAAGAAATACATCCATTCGTCAAAGACCAGGCCATGAATTCACAACATTCATGAAGCCACGGGGGATTTTTTTTCTCTTAGTTTTTTTCAATTAATAGGAGTTTTTTTAAATAATAGGAGTTGTTTTTAGTGGATTTTTTGGATTTTTGGGTGTTTGAATTTGGTGAAAAATTTGAAGAGGAATCATGATTTGTGTTATATATAGATATAGCTGAAAACTTCTTAGAGTATTTAGATTGGGCAGAGGTTACCCATCATACTTGTGATTTCAATAAATTCCTACCAAATTTTAGAAAAATTAAACCAAACCACCTAAAAACTTCAAAAAAATCACACTAAAAACCACCTAAACTAATAATGTATTATTCTGGTCCATTAATGACGCAAACAACCCTAACAGATCAAGATCCCTGCAATCTGCAAACACGTGCTTCGGTGTAAATTCTGCCCGATTTGCAGAAGTAGCCTTTCTTAGGAGCACAGTGCACATCTTCTGAGCACATGCAGAGTCCTTCGAGAGCACATCCATCCTTCCATATGATCACTCCCGCATTCCCTATTCCCAGAACATCGTCGGTCCATTCATTGGACAAAAGTCCGTTAGGATCGTACTTGTTCTTCACAGATAAGAAGTCATCATATTTGTTATATTTTTTTATGACCCCTTCAAAGGCAATGTTTCGGTTCTTTCCCCAGTGAGGCAGAGCTCCATATTTCATGAGCGCCATTTGCTCAATTTCCTCCAACACATCTTCATACAGTCTAGGAGTGTTGGGATCCTTGGCCCGATAGTACGTCATTTCGATGTCTACTGAGTCCTCTTCTTTTCCCAAATAAGCACTCGAAGCTTTTACATAACGCATTAGGAAACCATAGTAGAGTTCAACCCCACACAGGCTGCTCGGAATGGTGTACCGGAGCTTCTTTACGTCGGAAAGGAATTGTCCAATGTTGGACACGCTGATACTGAGTCCATTTTGAAATAAGAATAATCCTTTGACCCGAGGATCCCATCCGCACGCAGTCAGCAGTTCGTCCTCTGGGCTGCTCAGACACGATCCAGCAGCTTGAATGTTATTCTGATATCCAATTACCGGATATCCCGAAAAGAGAACATCGTTGTTCTTGAGTCCTGTACCAGCTCCCAGAATTGTAGATACCTGAGTGACTGCCCTCACGCACTTGCTGTTAGCATCATTCGTAGCTTCATCAACTTCTTCTGTAAAATCATAGTTGATATAATTAGAGGTACATCTTTCCACGGACTTGTCCACATGGTAACGCATGCATGCATGTATTGAAAAAAAAATAAAATCCTTTTAAATAATATAAATTTTTAAATTTTAAAATTTTTAAATTTTATGGTTTGTTTTACTTTCCTTTAAGCTTTAGCCTAATTATATATACCAAAAAATATTATTAATAAGTTCTTAAATTTAGATAAAATATAAAAATAAAATAAGTAAATTACTAATTATAATCAGAGATTTATTTTATAATGAAATTATTTTTTGGGAATTTTATTTCTAGTTAATTTTAGTCAAAATTAAGATAGTTTTCTGTTTAAATTGTTTATTTTACTCGACAACCTAGAGATTTTTCAGAGTGGTAAATCCATTCAAACATTCAAAAATACATTTTAAAAAGTAAAAATAAACTATTTCCCATTATAATAATAAATCAATAAATACAATTTACATCATATTACAAGATTACAAGAAAATCTAATAGATAAACTATACTATTCAAAAACAATAAATTAACAAATTATCTGGAATTTACTCAATCTCACTTAAAAGGTATTTAGGGTAGATGAACTACTATCATATTACAAGATTACATGAAAATAACAATATAAAATAATTAAACTATTACTTTCATAAACAATAAATTAACAAATTATCTGGAATTTACTCAATCTCACTTAAAAGGTATTTAGGGTAGATGAACTACTATCATATTACAAGATTACATGAAAAATAACAATATAAAATAAATAAACTATTACTTTCATAAACAATAAATTAACAAATTATCTGGAATTTACTCAATTTCACTTAAAAGGTATTTAGGGTGGATGACCAACTAATGTTTCGCAGTCCTTACTTTACTAAAAAAAATCATGACATCAAATGCCTCCCTAAAAACAATTTCATAATTAACTCTTTAACTCTTTATATAATATATGTTATATAATTTAAATTTATCATAAAATAATATGATTAAACTAATTATTTTGGAATTTTACTCATTGTCACATAAAAAATATTTAAGTGGTAAAAATTGATGACCCATAATAGTTTCCACTTCATATTTTATTAAGAATAATAACATCAAAATTATTTAGCCAAAAACAACTCATAATAATTTGGACGACTCTATGTTATGATCTAATTTATAATTATTATAAAATTTTAAAATATTGATAAATATACATTATAAAAAAATGCCACAAAAATATTATAATTATATCAAATTTGACCCTTAAAACATAAAAGGTCACAATAACTAGACTATGCCCTAATTCAAATTCTCAATAGATATACATTTTCACTAATTGAAATAAAAAAATTCAATGATTATTCTGATTATTATTTTGATTAATCTGCACGTTAAACCGATGTTCATCCTTATTAATTAACCTTTTTTGTTAGGTTAAAAAAGGTTTATTATTAATGAAACAAGATGTTAATTGTATGATTCGATCGAAGTTAAGGTCTAAATATGATAAAGAATATCCACCAGTTTTGGTTCATTTTCACGTGAAACCCATTTCATCACTACCATTTCTGTCATGAAGTTCAACGATTATCTGTCTAAATATGATAATAAATATCCTCCAGTTTTGATTCATTTTCACGTGAAACCCATCTTCATTACTACTCGACCATTTCTGTCATGAAGTTCAACGATTATATGTCTGAAAATGATAACAAATATCCACCAGTTTTCATTCGTTTTCACGAGAAACTCATGTTCATCACTAATTGACCATTTCCGTCAGGAACGATTATCTGTTTAATACTAATGAAACTATGTTAATGAATATGCACCACATTTGATTTATCTGCACCTGAAACGGATTTTCATAATACAGTTGTACGTGAAACTGATTTTCCGATTTTAGAATATTTGGGAAACCGATTGTCATAATACAGTTGCACGTGAAACCGATTTTAGAATATTTGGGAAATTTTGATAGGCAGAAGTGAGTTTGACTTCATCAGATTTCTTTCTTATGAGTTAAAATTCCAATATATTCTAAAACCTACGACCAAATCAAGTTAATCAAGTTAAAAATAAAATAAACAAATAATTGATTAAATCATTATCATTCTGGATTTAGACATTGGCATTTTCTCTTACCTGCATCCCTGATGAGCTCTAAAAGAGCCGTTGAAGTGGACTGAAAACCGATGAAATCATTTACCCCATCCCCATAAGAATTAACGGGCACTCGATCGTCCACTCTATAGACAACCTTTTCTTGAGCAGCGTACCATATAACATCTCCGAATTCGTGCTCCAGGCCAAACTGCACAATCATGCTTTCGAGATCCGAATCATCCTTCACAACGTTTGTGATGGAACGTTTAAACAAAGGTTGTAGTTGCAGGGTTACCTGTATAGCACAACATAGTATACTAAAAAATTCAATGAGATTAATCCAACGATAAAATCATTAAATTATTGAATCCCTTGGAGATCTTCTAAACAGCAGCATTTATAGGAGATCGGCTATCCCAACTATGAGACAAGTGGAAGAATCTTATAAAGCCACAATACCGGAAAAGTGCAATGTTTTTATGCATTATGGATGGTTTACCTGGACAAGAGGGAAATTAGAAAAACAATGCACCATATGTTACCTTACTGCATAGTGCTTAATACATATATTTCTATTTCAATAACCCAAAATATTCATCACTTTTAAGTTTAAAAAATCAACCTTACTTATGTTCTTACCTTATGTTATTTATAAATTTGCACATCCAATTTGTTTCACCAATATTAAGATTGACTTTGCTTCTGGCTTATCAAATATTCAGAATTTCAATTCTATTAATTGCAAAAAGCATGTTATACAGGATCAAAGCTAAATTACCCATTAAATATTTTAATTGGATGTTTATGGTTATGGAATAAATATTGATAGCATTTTATAAATTATTTGTTTAGGTTCGTTTTTGGCTAAAATATACTGTAACATTATTTTTTCAGCATATTATAATTAAATAGTATTGGTTATATAATTATGTAAATTGTATTGTTGAATTTTATAAATAAATTTATTTTTTATTTAACATAATATATAAAATATTAATGTGGTTGATATAGTTATTTGATTTAATTGTATCTACTAATGATAAATATATAAAAAATATATATTGTAACAAAACAAAAATATTATTATTAATTTTGAGTTTATTTCATCTTTAATCTTCAAACCAAAGCTTTGAACAGTTTCTCTCCTTTACAAGCAAGATATAAGACAATTTTTCTAAAATTAGGTATGCTTTGAAAATCCCTATGAAATTGGTGGGGAGAGCCACATGTTACTCATCTTACTGCCCTTTCCAACATCAATTTTTTAAAATTATTAAAAGTCAATAGAACCCAGCAAATTCTCTAACACACTACAACATAAGCATTTAGATGAAACATATGCTGAGCATATTTCTGTGAGAATCAATCTAAATCTTCAATTTAAAAAAAAATCAACAAATCTTCATCCACCTTAAGTTGAAAAAATCTTCATCCACCTTAAATTGAAAAAAAAACATCTTAACTAATTATATAACTGAAACTTATAATTCTCCTATTTCAAACAATCATATCCCAACCCAGAAGAACAATATATCCCAAAGCATAATAAAATTAAAGTATGATTACTAGTGAAATTCAATTTGTTTCAATTATTTTGCTAGGCTATTACTACCTGGGAAATAACACCGATAACGCCCAACGAAACTTTGGCTGCATTGAGATCCTCATCTGCCTCAGTAAGACTCACAACTTTCGCATATCCCTCAGCAGGGGAAGCTGGTACTACTAATCTCATCCCCACAACATATTCGTGAACAGCACTTCCTTTACCAAACAGGGAACTACCATGAGCACCGGTGCCTAGTATTCCCCCAAGAGTTACACCCAACCAGTAAGGGGAATGAGGCAAAGCAAGGCCTTCTGTGGCAGCAGCATCAATGAGATTCTTTAGGGTTACACCGCTATGAAACGTCATCCTCAAACTAGGCTTATCCACAGATACAACATAGTTTAGATCCCGGGTGCTGATAATGAGACCGGAATCCCCACCGGGACATACCAGCTTGGGAATACTGTGGGCGTAGCGCGTCACAACTCTCATCTTCTGGTTCTTCTGAACGGCATCGGCAACGGAGGCCAGAAGCTCATCTTCTGTGGAAGGATACACGACTTGGGCAGCCCTGCAGATACTTCTATCTGGAAACACACCATAAGCGTTCGAAACAGTACAGTTTGTAAATCCATTAGAACATTCAACCACGGGACCCGGGGGACTACAATTCGCGATCCGGGCCAACAGAAAGAAAGCACAAAAGATCAAAATAGGTCTGTGAAACTCCATTCGACAACATAACCCAAACCGAGTATCGCTGAGTGAGCAAAACGGTCCGTATAAATAGCTGGAATAGCTCTAATGGAAGCGCACCCAAAAATACGTGTGGCCAATTTTCTTTCTGCCTATTTTTCCAGATTTAACTCTACGCTACCCATACTTCATCACTCTTCCGAACACTTGTATTATTTTACAATTTGCTTCGTAAACATCCTGATCACCCACACTACCAACCTTAAAAATTAACAAAAAGTCAAAATCTCTCGGTTATAAATATATTCATATTTGAAGATTACACCTTTTCGATAAAAATGTTTATCACTTATCCACGTCATCAACTTACCCAGTTATATATAAATAGGCATTATCGAGTAAAAGTCTCACCCAATATAAACAAATTCATCAACAACATCATTGTTTGGCGTATCCTTCCAAAAAGCGACTCCAACTAACGATGGATGAATGCATGCGTCCCCAATTTTCTTAAAAAGTTTGGTCTCGAAGTTTGCCATATCCTTCCAAAGTCAAGTCTGGGTCGAAGATTATGGAAAACGTAGGATTTCCATTCACTGTTGTTGAAGGCACACCAAAACTGGATTTTACGGGCAGATAAGTTTCGTTTGAAGCAAAACTATAGGTATTTATATTTTCGGCAGTAATTTCCAACATATCAGAATATGTTTAAAACCAGGTAGAGTATGTATATTTATATAGTAGATTCTTTGCATTATTTAAGAATTTTATATACTAATTTAATGTTTAATTTACTTATTATTTCGTCCTATTATTAGTTTTTAATGTTTGATTTAGTTATTAGTATTAATTTTTAAGAAAATGAATCTCTTAAAAAGAAATTGTTTTTAAGAACATGTTTCGAACCAACTAGTGTGATTCATCGTCAGGACAAGTTGAAGAAAATCTCCAGGACAAGTTGAAGAAACAAATCAAGCTTAGCATTTTAAATAGTACAAGCAAAGTCTCCAACGGCTAGATTGACCAACGGCTAATTTTGACTTTAGGACCAGGGTTATAAAAATTATTATAATTTAATGGAAATTAGTTAGATTAGGTAACCAATAAAAATATATAAATATATATAAAAAAATAAATGGTGTTTATGATAAGTTTAAAAAGTTTATTGTTTGTAATTAAAATTATAAGTTGTTAATATTTAGATGGGAATTAGTTCTATAAAGGACATTTTTATAATGTATAATAATATATGTATTATATGTATATATATATGTATATTATTATTACTATATATTATTAAGTATATAAGTAAATATTCATAAAAGTTAGTTAGAAATAATCAAAACTTGGAACGAGAAAATTAAGTTAACTTAACAAAAAATTAAATAAATAGATAAAATAAAAAATAATAATAAATAAAAATAAAACGAGAAAATTAAAAAAAAATTGAAATAAGAAATAAAAATAAATAAATCAAGCAAGCGACACATTTTAGAAAGAAGGACAAGAACAGAATCAAAAGAAAACTACAGAGCCAAAAGGAAAAACCTAGGAGGAAGGAAAGGAACGGCTCCAAAGAACAGTGAAAATAAGGGAAACAACGAAAGCTAGAAAAAGCAAGACTACGAAAAAAGGGCAGGGATCCAGCACCTACTGATCTTCCAAGCGTCATCTCTATTGAGATCGTTCAGCCTTCTTTCAATTTCAATAGCTTCCCTGAATTTATGGTGATGGAACTGCACAACCTTGGCAATAACCTTGGCCTCCTCAATACGTACCTGATGCTTGGTCTTTTCCACATGCTCTGCTAATGCTGAGGACTTGGTTCTCCCATGTCTTAGGGCAGCTGCATGTTCGCTGATCCTTTGATGGATGGAGCGCCCTGTTTCCACGATATAGGGTGTAAAGCCTTCAGTTGTGTGATGCGATCGGGCGTCGGGCGACCCGCACGTGCGCCGGACGGAGGACTAGTTAGGCCGCATGAAAGTTGTGCGACAGAGCTACGACAGGTGTGCGATGATAACTTGCGACGAAGATTTGCGATGGCAAATGTGATGTGCTTATACCCATCCTTGGAGTGGTTGTGGTGGAGGGTTGGCTGACCAACTGTGGTGGTGAAGCCGACTTGATAGAGCGCCGAAAGGATGTGTGTAGGGGGTGTGTGGGTGGTCGGCTGGGCAGCCCACCCACACATGAAGAGGTGTATATACATGGACCATTGGACGCTTGGAAGAGCATCACACTTGATCAATGAACTTCGCATAAGTTCATATGCACTCTCTCTTGGAGACTTATCACTTGTGCGCAGATTTGGAGGAGAGATGAGCGCATGGCTCATGCGCTCTCCTTGAGTCACACTTGGCAAAATTTTCTTGGTGAAGAGGTGAACGCGTTGGGCAAGACGTGCTCGAGGTGATTATGCAGAGATGTTAATTGTGCTACGACTTAGCGTGGGCGTCTTGGTGACTCGGGTGAACGCCCACCCATCGTGCAAGTGGGCACAAAGATGTGTTGAAGTGTTGGGTTGTGAATGGAGGTGTGTCTCAGTTGGGGGCGCCCATGTGTGGCGACTTGGAGGTGTGCCCAAGTTGGGAAAACGACATGACGGTGCGACGGGGTGAACGAAGGTTTGGTTAGTCGTGCGGCGACTATGCGGAGGTGCCGACGAGCTGGGCAATCGAGTTTGTCGAAGTTGTATATTTGGCTAAGTGTAAATTTGGGGTTTCCCAAGATTTAACTTGTGCATTGTAAAAATTGAAGATGATATAATATATTGTTAGGCAGACTCATATTGCAGGGAGTTTCCCCTCCCTTTATACTGTTGCATTTCTCTTATATAATGCTGTGGATAATGAATGTGTATGGGTGTTCATTTGGTATAAAGGATAACATAATAATACTTGGTTGAGAATCACAAACTAAGTAGGAGAAAGTGAATTAGGCGTAGTCCATGTGCACAAGTATTGTTAAAAAGAAAGTGTTCAGTGGTGCCACACCTCGCCGGCACGGTTGAAAGACCACCGTAGGCTTGGGGGCGTGACAGTTGGTATCAAAGATGGTGTAGCTTGTGGATGAAAGCTGATACACAACTTGAGAGTTGGTATCAGAGCAGATATTCAGGTTGAGCATGGTTGCTCGTGACGAAATGACAGTGGAAGTAGGTACTTACAGGTGAAGGAAGCTAGTTTCACATACAAGTGGAAAAAGGGTCGGTTCATGGTTGCAGGGAACTTGGCGATGCTGGTGGAGGTTGGAACCGGGTGTCGTAGAGTTGGGCAGGCGGTACTACGTGCTGGTCATACGATTTGGGCACTTGTTAGGTGGGCAAGTGGGACTGCGTGTGGGCAGGTATACACGGTTTGGGCGTCTGTGGACCAAACGAAATACGAACCAGGGAAGACGAAGTACAAGGCATGGCAGGTTTTGAAGAATGTGAAGGGAAGCTCTTGCTTACCTTATACAGGTTGAAGTGGATGAAAGAGGAGAATCCCCGGATTCGAGAGGAGCTTGCAGTCTTGGAAAAGAATGTTGAAGATGAGCTTCTTCAACTTGGATGGACAATGGAGCAAGGTGAAGTTTCAGATTATACAAACAAGGAAGAGGAAGCCGTGATAGTTGAAGATGTTGCAGACATGATCATGATGGAGGATGAACTTGAGATTGATCAAGTTGGACCAGGATCGTGCAGTTTGCAGACATGTATGGATGAGGATACTCTCATGGAGGAACCTCGTGATGATGATGTAAGTACATTTGATACTTGTGCTTCATTTGAACATTTGGTAGATGGACCATGTGCAGAGAAGGGCAAAGCCAGTTTGCCGATGCTAGGGAGCATCTTGGCATGGATATTTATGATGAGACCTTGTATGGAGAAGCAAGGATTGTTGATTGTTGCAGGACTTGTTGGGGTTGTTTGTGACCTTATGGTAGAAGGTACAAAGGCTCGTGACAAGGGTGGAACTTGATGATCGTTGTGGAGGATTGGGTCATGCTTTAGTCACATTGGCTAAGTGCCCGGCATGACTCATGGACAGATTGGAGGGCACACACTTGAGTTGCTTGGGTGGACTTCTCATGGCTGAGACCAAGAGAAAGTCTTGGTGGTACCTTTGGAGGAGGAGCTATGATGGAGAGACTCATGTAATGATGATATGGTTGGGTGACCGAGTTCACTAAACCGAAGATGATAGCTTGGATAGGGATGACCGATTGTTGTGATGGGTCTATTTGGTTGGCCTACATGGCAACTTAGTCATGGACATCATGTTGGAGACATGGAGCATGGCAGTCTTATGCAAGGACATTATGTGGGAGCACTTGTAGAGGTGCCACTTTTGGGCATCCAACGAGGAGTGCCAAGGCAGGGATGTTGTGCAGATGGATTTGCTAGTGTGACATGGAGATGTTTTACTTATGAGCCTATGGAGAGGTTGTGCACTCTTATACAACAAGGCCATGGACTTGGATGGAGTTGTGAGAAGACTATGGGGCATTTCTACTACATGGAGAGTTGAGGCATCTTGCAGAGACCTTTGGGCCGAGACTTGTATGCTTGTTGAGATGTTGGATGAGGATGAATTATGGAGATCATGATGACATGAGATTGTTGTGACTTTTGGGGACTTCATATATGGTGGACTTGGAGGATCTGATGCATTGAGGAGATGAGGTCAGGGACTTTGATGCAGGGGCATACTTTCAAGTACATGTATGGGAATGGCTTGAAAGAGTGACTTGATGTGGAGGATCGATATGAGACACTTAGGAGTGATGGAGTTACGATGATGATGATGCCTTGGTGGCAACACTTAGGCATGGGTTAAGCCGAGACTCAACTACTTTTGACACATGGGAGCTGATTGATCTATGATCATGGGCAGCACATGGATAGATGAGACAGGTGTATACTTGTTTCTATGGTAGACTTGAGGGATGACACATTGCATATATGATGGAGGTTGCTTCATGGACCTGAATGTGGCACACCAAGAGTTGGAGATTGATGAGATGGTCTCCTCATATTGAGGAGGCACATATATGGATGATGTTGGGATAGATGTGGTTGATCTCATGTAGCACATTGGCACCAAACATCATGGACATCATGTTGCAAATGAGATGAGGACTACTTCATGGACCTGAGCATGGCTTACTTATATGAAGATAGATTCTTGATCAAGTTCAGGATGTGACAGGATATTTTGAGAAACCACTCATGGTGGCATGAGGATGTGCATTCTCATGGTTTGAGCGTGACAGTTGGATTGATCACCCGACTAGTTCAGACATGGGGGTTAACAGTGTACAAGGATGTGTTACTATTTGTTGAAGTATCATGGCAGCAGTTCAGATGGGGATGACACATGATGAGGTCGACACGATATGTTGCAGTGGGCATGTAGCTTGAGATGGAGGGGCCAGCCTTCCACAATGGAGTAGCATGTGGAGATTGTGACATGGTGGTTGATGGTCATGGATTGAGATGACTTCTGATGTATGACATACCGATGGGTGTATTCATTGGTATGGTTATCTTGGTAACAGATGGTTGCTGAGGTGAGACATGGTGGTTCTACATATGTTGCAGTGATGGTTGCAGTATGTGGAGGAGTTGACATCATGGATGATCTTGGTGGATGATTACCAGGATGGTATGTTGTCGAGGATGAAAACGACTTCAGCTGGAGGAGGATGTAAAGCCTTTGGTTTTGCGATGCGATCAGGCGCCGGGCGACCCAGGTGCATGCATGGATGGAGGGCGACTTAGGCCGCACGAAGGTTGTGCGACAGAGCTGCGACAGGTGTGAGACGATAACTTGTGATGAAGATTTGCGATGGCAAATGCGATGTGCTTATACCCATCCTTGGAGTGGTTGTGGTGGAGGGTTGGCCGACCAACCATGGTGGTGAAGCCGACTTGATAGAGCGTCGAAAGGATGTGTGTAGGGGGTGTGTGGGCGGTCGGCTGGGCAACCCACCCACACACGAAGAGGTGTATATACATGGAGCGTTGGACGCTTGGAAGAGCATCACACTTGATCAACGAACTTCGCATAAGTTCATATGCACTCTCTCTTGGAGACTTATCACTTGTGCGCAGATTTGGAGGAGAGATGAGAGCATGGCTCATGCGCTCTCCTTGAGTTGCACTTGGTGAAATGTTCTTGGTGAAGAGGTGAATGCGTTGGGCAAGACGTGCCCGGGGTTTTTGTGCGAAGGTGTTGATTGTGCGACGACTTGGCATGGGTGTCTTGGTGACTCGGGTGAGCGACTTCCCATCGTGCAAGTGTGCATGAAGATGTGTTGAAGTGTTGGGTTGTGAACGAAGGTGTGTCTCGGTTGGGGGCGCCCGTGTGTGGCAACTTGGAGGTGTGCCCGAGTTGGGCAAATGACATGACAATGTGACGGGGTGAACGGAGGTTTGGTTAGTCGTGTGGCAACCGTGCAGAGGTACTGACGAGCTGGGCAACTGAGTTTGCCGAAGTTGTATATTTGGCTAAGTGTAAATTTGGGGTTTCCCAAGATTTAACTTGTGCATTATAAAAATTGAAGATGATATAATATATTGTTGGGCAGACTCATATTGCAGGGAGTTGCCCCTCCCTTTATACTATTGCATTTCTCTTATATAACACTATGGATAATGAATCTGTATGTGTGTTCATTGGTATAAAGGATAACATAATAATACTTGGTTGAGAATCACAAACTAAGTAGGAGAAAGTGAA
>APFE030525988.1:59008-86825 GCA_000404065.3 Pinus taeda
TTTATAATTTATATGAGTAATATAAATATTTCAATCTTCAAACCTCCAAAGCTCCAAACTATTATAAGAATATACTTATTAGATAAAAATAAAGAGAAATTCACTTTTACAAATATTGATGTCATTAAAAATAATATCACATCTCAATTTAACATAAATTATAGTGTAATGAAGAAATTAGGGAAGAATAATACATTGTAGTATTGTAAAGAGGTTATTAACAGTGGCCTAAAAAAGGAAAAACTCTTATGAAATGGCTAACATTAGAAAAAGGGAAGTAACACCAACTCTCCCAAAAATTATATAGTCAATGAATGTAGATTATGTGACCCATATAAGGCCCAAAATTCCAGTCATTTGCACATGAAACAAAAGGATAATGTAACAGGTTTCTATTATACAGAAACCAAGATCCCAATGTAAATTTACAAAATACAAACATGGGAGGGTCTGTCAACATGACTGAACAATAGAGCTTTGAGGCTATCAAAATCAATCCTGCAGTGAGATAAATTCTTTCCAAAGCTAGCTAGTTAGGCTTTCTGGAGAGGTTATGTGGCTTGGATGCCAAACTTGAATTAGAATTTACCTAAACCTTTGATGGAACCAAGGCTCACATGTGACAAATAGAAATTTTACTTACATAGGGTTTTATTAGTTAAGTGACTGGACTTCCTCTTTTAGGAGAGAAATGGTACACGACTTCTAGATTCCAAATGAGAGATGGATGTCATTTTTAATGGTGGATTCACCAGTACCCCAATTTGTGTAAGAGAGTGTAAAGGAATTCTTTGGAAAAGTCATGAGACAATATTTCATTCGCTATGTAATGATTTATCACATGTGAGGGGTGGTACAACATAGCTTACCATTATCACACCTACATCCTCATGCACCTACAAGAGATACAATATTAAAAATTCCATACTACTTGATGAAGTGGTTAGTGAATATGGATAAAGGTGTGTAAAAGAAGAAAAACCCTGATACATTATTGTATCATGGAGGTTTTGTAGATATGTTGATCATACAACAACATCCAATTTCATGGCTAGAATTTATGTGGCAGATTGTGGCTCAGAGGAGATCAATTAATCCTTGGGCTAGGGTTCAACCATTGAGAGCCAATTTATCCCAACCTCAAAAATATGTCACTACAACCTCAAAACCCTAATATTCAGGATATGCATCAACGAGGTATAAAGGGGAAGCTAGTGTAGAACCAAAGGACCCTAGTATTAAATCCATCGTTAACACATACACTAAGAAGGATGAGGAAGAAAAAAATGAGATGGATATGGATAAGGGGATAGTCTAGGTTAACAATGATATAGTACTTGATTAGGATCCTAAGCAACCCTTGCTGTAGACTAGGAATGAAGAAATACTTGGGGAGAAACTTGAGGAACCATTGCTGTAGTCATTGGTATCGCCATAAGTTAATTTAGGAGATGTCATGGAAAAGGAGTTACAATTCATGCGAAGATTGTCAAAAAAATAACCTAATTGCAGAATATACAAAAGGGATAAGAGAGGTAAGACAAATTTAGCTCCAAAATCATTTCATTTTTCTATCCCTATTTACCAAGCACTCCTTAACAAAAAAAATGATTAATGCTACAAAATAAGAAAGTAAGGAATAGACTACACAATAATATGTCAAAGATAGGAATAATGGAAAGACTATTAAGAAATATTAAAGAAGAGGAATCCCTAGATCTTAAGGCAGACAATTATATTGAAACCCATGTCAAAGAAGTCGAACAATTTATTATTGTTCTATTATATGATATCATTACCAATATATGTGATCTTTTTTTAAATTAAGCGAGATCTCCCACAATGAAGAGAAAAATAAGAAGTACTTTATTTGGGAACTATTGGTAATAAATCTCATTCCTAGATCTTAGAGAAATTAAAATAGTGATGGTTCTCCATGTATTCATAGCAAGAGAAAAAATGGGAGGTGAGAATTAAAAAATACAAGTATCAACTACAATAGGCCTAAAAGATGACAGAGCAAGATTGTGAGCTAGCCTCAAAATAAATCCTTTGCAGAGGGTCTCCGAGGATTTATCCCATCCGAATACATGATTAGTGGACCACCTATAAACTAAAGCATATAGAATTTGGATAGCCACATGAGGTGAAAAAACCACAAGATTTTGTCGATATATATTTTTTTCAGTCCTAGAAGACCAAAACTTATTGTGTGATTTTTACCTGTTTAATTTATTATTACAAGATAACACATGTTGGAACCTAAGTCCCTATGTTAGGGATGTCCAAATTTGAGCTCTCACTTCACGTATCCTTGTCCTAGTTAAGTAGCAGAAGAGGTTGAATTTTATTAGAGAATTGAATTTGAGACAAGTTTTCAAGTAAGGGACCTGTACCCCTTACCTCACATCATTAAAGAATACCTATACAGGATGATCTAGGAACCAAGAAACTCTGTAGCAATCAAACATCACCAAAGGTATGTTATTAAAGAGTATAAATAATTTTCAGGAACTCATTTAGTTGAGTAACTTCAAATATCTCATGACATATGGGAACTATCTTAGGAATAGAAAAATAGTTGGCTACCTTTACTTTATCTTGACCCTTAACAAGGTAATATTTTGCACTAATTCTTTTCTTAGGTATGACTGCATATGGATCACGTTACATTTTCACTTTCCCATAATTTGGTGTTGTATCCATTTCTACAAATCACCTATGGTATGGAATGAGGAAGTGGAAGGAACATATTGGCTATTTTCAAATAGGATCTTGGGCTATTACATTGAAGGGGATTATGGACACCCAACAATTGACTAGGGTGAGTTACATGTGGGAACTCCAAGGGAAAATTGGGTTTCATGTAATCAATTGGGAGGAGATGATGAGTCCCCATTTCAGGTATATTGTGATGAATAAAGACTTGCATTTTGACTTAATATACAACAATTTTACCCATATTTACTATTAGTTATCATGTGTATTTCTAAGTTATAGAATTGCCATTTTTTCATCTTATTTTCCAATTTATGTTTGAGTTTGAGATATGTTTTAGTGTTTATCAAATAATTGTATAATTTATGCATATCTACATGATTGGTTTTGACTCAATGGTTTATTACTAACCTTGAATTTCCTAAATATTCATATTGACATTAGGAATTTCTACCTCCAACCTTTGTATCGAGGGATAAAACAAAAATCTTGATTATAGGCTTCGAGGAGATATCATTTGATTATCTAATTGATGGAAGGATTTTTCCGCAATTTATTTTTCAGACAACACATGTAATGATCCACCACTAATTTAGGATTGGAGGAGGACATGATATAGCTATATTAATAATTTTTCTTTGATTGAATACATGGAATGATCATCTCTCCACATTCTATATGCTAAAAGGTTGTTGACTTTATTTTGACATAACAAAAAATCTCGCATGAGAAAGACCAATATACAAATATAGCCTATCATTTTTTAATGGAAAGTAGTGATGTTTTTGTTTTGGAACCACACTAATGGTGGACCAAATAGTGATTTCACTGGTGGAATCATGAACTTTCTATTAATTTATCTAAAAACTAGTAAAACTTACGTAAAAAATTGTCAATTTTCCTTCAAAAATTCACAACTCTTGTTTTATCATTTCAAATATTATTTATTATTTTCCTCAGTAGGTCCATTTTGTACCTCAAAAATCACTTAATGATGGAGCCAAGGGGAAAGTTTTATGAGGTAGGGTAGGGGAGAATGGAGGTAACGGGTAGAGGGGTTGGATGGCATAAAGGGGTTGGGAGAGAAGGTGAATGGATATGTGTGGGATATGGTGATGGGTGAGAAGAGGGAAACATAGGTAAGGTATGGTGAAGAGGGTATGATGGGGTGAGGCAAGAGAGGAAAAAGTGGAACAAGTGATAAAATTAAAAGCATGGATGGGTAAGGGAGGGATATAGGTGAAACCAAAAGATAGTTGGTACAAGAGTGAGAAAAAGGTGAGGTAAGGAGATAAGCTAAAAATACAATTAAAAAGTAGTTTTGTTTATTTTATATAAAAAATAATAATTACCATTTAACTATTAATTTATTATTTTCCTTACCAGTCCCACCTTAGACCTCAAAATTCCCCTAATGTTGGAGAAGAGTGAAAGGGTCTTTATGGTGGGCTAAAGGATGATGGACGTGAAGGGTAGAGGTCTTGGAGGGGATAAATGGGTTTGAAGAAGAGGTTAACTCAGAAGGAAGATAAATGGGTGTGGGAGAAAGGTGATGGGTGAGAAGAGGGGAATATAGGTGAGACAAGGGGGAGGGGACATGATGGGGTAGGGAAAAAGAGGCAAAGGGAGACCATGTGAGACAAGGAAAAGATTGGATGGGTAAGGGAGAGATATTGGTCAAATATTTTTATGGGTGAGACGAGAGTGAGAGATAGGTGAGATAAGGAGAGGTGGCCATGAGTGGGTGGGGTGAGAAGGGAAAAGTAGAAGAGGTGAGAAGATATAGATCATTTTTAGGGCCTTAGGAAACATCTCTTATACTCAAAACCATGTAGTGGCTCTATCATTCATCACTATAGGATAATCATACACTCAAAAGGTGATGCATGATTTTCCAAGGTATCCTAATTAGCCCTAGATGGTTGGAAGCTTCCTTTAGGGCCTACCATTCATGTTTCCTCTAATAGCTATGTTTTTTGTCTTGAGAGCCACAACTAGTGCTACAAAATGGTAGTGGTAATTATATATATAGTTAGAGGAAAAGGATGCTCTCGATAAGTCATTTGGGGTTATTCAAAGTGTTGTTCATGGCTATAGGGGCTTAAAATGTTCCTTTAGGAACTAACATTTGGGCGTGTTCCCTTGAGCATATCCAAATTTTAGAGAGCCATACATAATGTTAAAAACACATAATTCTTACTATCCCCATGAAGGAAGCAAATATAACCTTGAAATGTCATTTGTGGTGGGTCAACATGTTGATTGCCCTAGATTTCTATAACCCTCCTTTGGCAGATTCGTTTTAGATCCACCTTTTCAATTTTTAGTCAAAAAGTACGTGTCTGTTCGATGAATGTGTATGCAAAATAAAATGCACATGCACTTTAGAACATATGCATTCTCTAGAATGTGTGCATATTATTTCATTCAAATTTTCTATATAGGAGTAATAACTTTAACATAAGTGTTTGTTTATTTGGTTTCCTCAAATTTATATTCAAATTAAAATTCTAATCGTTTGTGCTAAAAAAAAAAAATTGACATATACCAAAATATTAAAATACATACGTATTTCATTCCTACAATGTTTTTCCCTTAACCATTTTAAAATAAATTATATACTACAACTGAATAGATCAAGATCTACAATAAAGTCTAAGAATAATAGATATTTGATAATTTCAAAATCTCATTACCTTGCACTAATTCAAGTCCTTGTAATTTCAAGAATATAATGAGTTTTATAATTCTAAAAGAGATATCTAATTAGCATTATAAAGTTTGAAAAAAAATAGCCTTACAAGAGCAACTTGTTCTCTACAATTTTACAAACTTTTAATTGAAATTCCATCATTTAGGTACTCAAATTTTTCTTTAAAAGAAACATGCAATCAACATGTTGACCCACCACAAAAATGAAATTTGGAATAATGAAATTTCATGGAGTCATACAAAAATTATATAATTAAAAAGTACATATTTGGAAAGCTAATTCAACTTCCTACATTTTATTTTTTTTACACCATATTCAAATTCATTGTGAAAGTACCTCGAGTAATCCCTTCGTGTTAACATTGTTTTTCCATATTTTCATTGTTATTAACGTGCCATGAGATACCATAACTAGCTTACACCCATTTAGATTCTTTTGATTTTTTGTATTCAAAATCGATCGAGATTGTAATGGGTAAGGTATGATACAATTAGAAAGGAAAATTCATTATGTGGTATGATTCCTTTGAATGTTACTTGATGAAAAAATATTTGATGAATGTTGTGCCACAAGTTTAGATTGGAAAGCACATAAAGTGTAGGATACATTTGGATTCATCCTATATTTAAGATATTTTCCTAGACATCTAGAGAGTACTATGGTTGGGTACCTAGGTGTCTTGGTAGATGGATTAATGTCCATAGGATGACCACTTTTGTACTCTTTATAGTCAAATTTATGTTATTCCCTGGAGTATAATAGGTTCCCATTGATGTTCCATCCAATGACATTTAAAGAGATATTCAATTATTCTTGAATTGTTTGTCATATAATGGAATATATCTTCATTTAATTGTAAATTCAAAATTCATATACAATGTATGAACTAACATGGCACCAAATATCCTTAGTACAATTTTGTTTAAGGAAATGTAGTTGTGGTGATCAATATGTTTTCCACGATCTATCACATATCAAGTCACTAATTAATTTCAAATCAATATCATAATCCAATATACACTTTGAAGAAATCTATAGGTCACACTTCCAATCTAAATTACGAAAAAATAAATCCACTCTTTATAGAAAGTAAATCATGCATAAATGAGAAGGTGATTTATTAAATTGATATTGTAATCATGTATGTTGTAACAAAATTGCAATTGCAATGATGGTGAAATGTAATGAAATATAAAATTATCAACTTACTCATTCTCTTATGAAAGAAACAAAATATAACCCAATTTTTTTTAGAATGAAACCAGTAAATAATATTATTGTTTCCTAGAAATAGAATATTAAAGGTTAGTGTTGACTTCTAGTAATATAGACCTATAGGTTGCAACAAAGTAAAAATAAAAAAATCATGTCAAAGAAAATGAAATGGAATTGAAACATGTAACAAAATATAATCTAAAGGAATTCCAATAACATAAAAAAATGGAATTGCAGTAGCGTGGACTAAAGAAATTGTAGGAAAGTAAATTAATCAAGTTGCAACAACATAAAAACATAATTAAAGAAATAATGTAAAGTTATAACTATCTATTAATATCTAAGGAAGGGACCCTACCTCCTTAGGATGATAATAAATTAAGAATACAATCAAGTACCAATGCTTAGAACACCATTCAAGAAAAAATGGAACTCAAAATTATAATAGAAATGGAGTTAAAACTAGCCTAGATCCATCTTAACCCTCAATCTATGAAGCGACGAGAGGGATCAAATATCTCAAGGTGCAAACCTATTTTCTAAGTGCAAAACTTGAGGTAATGTTTGCACCTCGAGATATTTGATCTCTCTTGGAACTTGATAGAACTAGGGTTAATATGGATTTATGTTGGTTATATAATACTCTATAATATCTATATTTGTATCTATGTCTATTTTGATTATTCCCCCTCTCTATCTCACCCCCAAACATACACACTCTCTCTCCCTCTTTCCTCCCGCTCTTCTCTCTCCCTTAGTCTCTCTCCATCTCTCCCTCATCACTCCCTCTATCTCTCCACCTTTCTCCCTTTGTGTCTTTCTTCTTCCCTCCCTCTCTCTCCCCTACCAACTCCATCTCTCTCTCTCTCTCTCTCTCTCTCATTGTCATTCTCTCCCACCTTCATCTGTCTCACCCCCCCATCATTCTCTATCTTCCCTCTAACTCTGTCAATGTCTCCCTCCCTCTCTCCTTCTCTCTCTCTCCCATCTATCTCTGTGTCTCCCTCTCTCTCTTCCCCTTCTCTCCCTATCTATCTCCTCTCCTCTCTCTTCCCTCCTCTCTCCCTAACTCTCTCCCCATTTCTCCCTTGTCATTCCCTCTCTTTCTCCACGTCTATCTCTCAATATCTTTGTTCTTTCTTCCCTCTCTCTCCTCCTCCAATTCCATTTGTCTCACTCTCCCTCTCTCCTTCTCTCTCTCTCTATCTCACTCTTTCTCTATTCACCCTCCAACTTTGTCACTATCTCCCACCCTCTCTCTCTTTGTCCCTACCTCCCATCCCCCTCTCTCTCTTAAATTTGATTGCATGATATTGTGTTTAAGAAAGTATCTAATTAAAAAAACTCAATTAGTTGTAAAATATTAAACCTATATTTTGGATCAACCATATCAAAGAAATTACCTTAATGAAAAAATTAAAACAATCACGCAGTATATTTCCTCTATTATTGTTAGTCAAATGGTTTTCTCTCATCGCAAATCATCTCATATCGTTATTAAATATTTTGATTGTGAAATAAGTTATGGTTTTTGGGCATGTGGTATTGATAAGCCATGTTATTGGCCCGTGGTATGGTAACAAATCCTATTCACAAGTTAATAACAAAATAAAAATATAACAAATTGACTTTAACTTTGAGCTAGCATTTAAATGTTTACATGCATTTGGATTTATATTACTTTTAAATTTTTATTTTTTACTTTTAACTTCTTTTTTTGTTACATTTAATGTATTTTTTTATTTTTTTTAGAGGAAATATAAATGTTAATTATTTATGTTAAATGTTAAACATTTATGCCTACACATATACCCCTATATTGTATCAACATTGACATTAGATTAAATTTTTTAAATAGACATCTACCCCATACTCAGCGATAGAGTGCCTCTCTATGTAGCCACTCTGTCTTAATAACTCAATACAAATTTTCATCCAATTTCTTTTACATTGCTCACTCCTTTATCTTTATTTTATATAGATGAAAATATATTTGAATGAAGTGATTGAGAAGGATGGATAGCCTCTAGAATTAGGATATTCCATCCAAATACATTATTTTCCCACAGATTGCAAGAAATTGGATAAATGTTGACCTAATAATATTAAGGATGATAGGTGGTGATCAAGTCATATTCTTTCTCAATCATCTACTTGTTCCTTATTTTTTTCCCACATGAAAAACAAGTTGTTTTACTCCCGATGAATCGAAAGGTCATAGTTGTTTATTTGACTATCGAACTAGAGAAATTATAGCAAAGTTGCAACATTGTTAATCTAGAGTTATATAAAATATGTAGTATATAGTTGAAACAATGTCACTCTGGAGTTACAACCATGAGGGAAAGTGAGAGTAGTTGCAATGGGACAAAACATGTTTTACACGCATGGGTGGAAGTGGGCGTTACATTGCTATGTCAAAGAAGGATTTGAAATAATAGGCAAGAGTGGAAGTTTTAGCAATGCCATGAATGAGAATTGCAACATTGACTATGAGTTGAAGTTGTGACTGCAACACTTACAGAGTTGTAGTAACAAATTTGAGTTGCAACAACTACAAATAAGTTCATGTATGCTCTTATTCACTTTTCACCATGGTCAATACAAAAGGATAACAATTTTCTAATAATGCATAGAAATAACATACCAAGGTGATTTTTGGAGAATGTAACTAGTTTCATTCTTCATAACTTGTATCATTATGTATTTTATGTAAAAAGAAAAAGAAAAAAAAAAGAAACAGGAAAAATTTTATTATTTTTCTAGAGAAGCATGTTCTTCATGCTTTTAGGTTTTTGTGTCAAGGTTCTTTTTGGACCAAAAGTAAAAGAAAAATAAAAATAACTATTAATTATGTAATTTTGGGAAAGAAACCCCTCTAGATGCTAATTCGGTCTAGATGTCAAGTTGACCTTGTCCCAAAGGATATGTTTATTCACACCCCTCTAAACTATATAAATAGAGGGAAGATGAAGCTCATTTCAATCAACACACTTCGATATTTTTGGTCCAAACTATAGCAAAGAGGGTAGAGAAGAAGTGGAGAACCCAAATATGAAAAGGAAGACATCTTATTGTGCTAAAATTTGTGGAATATTTTTCTTGATTCGTATCTTGTTGATAAATCTGCTGGAAGGAAGGAAGGTCTAACTTGGCATATAGAGGTGTAATTTTCTGTGGTTATGGGTCTCGGATATCTCATTTGATTCTATAAGAAGAGAATTTTTTGGGTTTTCCCCTTGGAAGGGTTTTGCCTTAGCTTGGAGACTATATCTTGTGTTTTATGGTCTTATGTGATCTCCATGTTTTATGGTAATTGCTTGATGAAGAAAGAAAACATAATAATAAAATGGTAGCAATATCACAAGAAATTATCATGTAATGGAGATCTAATAATAAGATGAAAAGCCTCTAGATTTCCAACAATGATAATCATACCTTTGTCAAAAACATGTGTTTGTGAGTGGAAATTGAGGAAATAAGGAAAAATCAAGTAAAATGATAGGTAAATAGCTGTGGTATTTATGCCAAAAAACTATAATTCTAGCACTTGTTAGGTATGGTTGATTCCCAACTAATATGTTGTTTGAGATTGTAGTACTTTAAGTGAATGCAAGAGTGGTATAGAAATAGAAGCTAGTTACTTAAGTGAATAAAAATTAGTTGATTATCATAGTAGTTAAAGATGCAATTAAGCTACATTGTGCTTACTAGAAAAACCAAGCAATGATGCTACCTAAAATAGTGAGATTAAAATAAAAAGGACAAATATATTATTCTAAATTCACTAGAAATATTTTGAAATTTAAATTAAAATAATAATAATAATAAATTTTATTGTCACATTGGAAGTAAAATAATAATAGACAAACAATTATTTTTCCAAAACCAATATTTAATTTAAATATAGGCCATCTTCTTCTGAAACAAATGCATCCCAAATACCTCATATGTAGATTGTCTTTGAGAAGGCTCAAAGAAATACACCCATTCTTCAAAGACCAAGCTGTTTGAAAACAACTAAAAACTCGTAACATTGAAGAAAACATGAAAGGTAGAAACATTTTTTCTTGATTTCTTTGAAAAGTAAAATTTCCTGTGAATTGAATATTATATTTTATTGTTTTAGTTTCTTTTGGAAATAGATTTCTTTTTAATTAATAGGAGATGGGAATAATTAGCCTTCCTTTTTAAATATCATTTTATTTTTTTCTATTTGTCTTTATATAAATATAATATAGGTTTTTCCACTGTCAATGATAGGTTTTTATACTCTCAAAAAAAAATATTGAGTATAATATGTTCTATTACATTAATGCCATGTGACAACCCCTAGGTCTACATAATCGCGTATGTTGCAACTTAGACAAGTTAATAGTGGTTTCAGATTTTTGGGAAAGTTAAAAATTAATAAATAATTATGTTTTGTTTTATATAATTTGAGTGGGTCTACTAGTTAAGGGAGTCGTCTAATGAGGCAGAAGAATTGCCTGGACAGCCAAAAGTGGCCGGAATCCAAGCAAAAAAATTTCAAAAAATCTTGTAGAGACGGTGCTTGAATAGTGTTTTTGATGGTGGAAATGGATTCAACACCATCAAAAATGTCTAGGACACCTAAAATTTTGAAGTTTAACAACTATAATTTGGATTTGCAAAAATCTTTGCCAGATTTTCTCTAAGTATGCCCAAAATTTCCATAACTTTCCAAACAATTCCTCCAACTAGTTAGACTATGGCATAGTTAAGAGCATGTGTATTTTTTTAAAAAGTTATAGGTTTAAAACCAAAGTAAGCAAAGTATGTATGTCTTTACAGATTTACTAGTCAAAATTGCTAACCAAAAATGAATCTTGTTCCTCAAACAAAAAAGTTAAATGAAAAAATCTCATACACTAATTTAAACTTGACCATAACCTTAAAATTAAATAATAATAATAATACCTATTTATGAAAATTGTTTGGATAACTTGCTTTGGTTAGATCACTTGCCCTTTTCGTTTCCGGGAAAGGTCAAGACTCGGGTATCTCTTGTGCGAGTATTTTTCTAGTGATAAAAGTCAAATTTAATCAAATTTCGATTACAACATGTTTTAATTAGGTATTGATAAGCCATGGTACTAGCCCATGGTATTGTAACAAACCCTATCTACAAGTTAATAATTTCCATGGTAAAATGGGGGTAAATCTCCATGGCTAAGAATCTTGTTATATTATAAATATTAAGTTTTAATTTAATAAATGTTATTAAATTAAAAAAATTAAAATATTTGACCTAGATCCAACTTAACTTTTGATCTACCAAGCATCGAGAGGGATCAAATATCTATTAAAAAGTAGATGTTATATATTGTTATAATCACTTAAATCCAAAGATTCTTTATGTTGTGATATAAGTTAAGTAATTGTAGATAGAACATAAACCATATAACCCATATGCACAATAGAAGACAACCAAGAATTCAATGAGACACATAGAAGTTAGGTCAATAACTAGGGAAAAGCCCACAAGGGGGAAACCCAACTAGATTCTTCTTCTATTAGAAATCAATTGTTCAGCAGAGATACAAAGTACAATGAGAGAATGAAGAAGCTCACCCAAATCTAAAGAATATATATGAAAGTAGTAGTTGATGCAAACACTAAATCACTTTGGCTCTCCAAGGTCTTCTCTTACTCTTCAAGTCTCTCTCTCTCTCAAGTTCGAATTCTCCTTTCACAAGCATAAATAAGTGTATCAAGTGAGGATGAGAGGGAGTAACTCCTATGCCTTGAGGAGGAGTTACACATGCTAAAATAAGAATGTAATTTATGCCATAAAGGAGAGGAGTGTAACGTATGCATTTAGGAGAGAAGTGTAATTTATGCCATTAAGGAGAGAAGTGTAACTTATGCATTAAAGAGGTGTAAGAGAAATATTTTTATGATGAGTCATTAAAGTCTATAAGAGAGTTTAAGAGGTAGAGAGAGTAATGAATCCATAGAGAGAGAGAGAAAGTAACATATGCATTAATTGAGGAGAGTTACATATGGCATGATTGAGTCCGATGACTGAGAGACTTGAATTTATGTTTAATAATAATATAATAATATCATAAAGAGGATAATAGTAATAATAATATATTTATGATTAAGTTAAAAAACAAGTGACTGAGATTTATTAAAGCAAAGTTCAGTGATTCTCCATCATATATATATGATTACGAATTGATGGAAGCTGATTTACTATTTTTGGAAATGATGGTTGCGAACATAGACATCACTTTCTATTCTTTAGAAAAATCAGAAACAAAATTTTATTAACATAAATTCATCCCATAGCTACCAATTTTTAACACTCCCTCTCAACTAAGGAGGAATTTCCTTTTGGTACAAGGATTTATGCTATCTCTTCTTTGGAACAATGATGTTCTATTCTAATAAATAAGAATCATCATAGGGGAGATACATCCATCACCCTATATACTCTTGAGGAGATCCACTTTTCAACACATGAAAATGATCTTTACTCAACCAAGAGACCTCTCTTCTTGGGAGGGTCCACTTGTCAACACATGACAAGGATCTCACACATTAAAGGATCATCACTACTTGGGGGGACCCACTTGTTAACACATGACAAGGATATCACACATACAAGGCTCATCATCCATAATTTCCCTCTCTAGGAAATCTTACCTCTGTTAGTCCAAGTTGCTCTTTGAAAACCAAGAACTTCCTTTTCAGTAAGCCTTGTAAGAATATCAGCAATCTAATCATCAATCGCTATATTAGGAGTCTCACTGCTCCTCTTTGCACCATATCCTAAATATAGTGATATTTGATCTCAATGTGTTTGGACTTGTCACGGAACACGATAATTTTAGAAAGTTGAATCCCACTCTTATTGTCATAGAAAATCATTGTAATATCCAATACTTGCTCAACTAACTCTCTGAAGAGCTTCCTTAGCCATACTGCCTCACAACTAGCCATGCTAGTAGCAATGTATTCTTCTTCAATCATGTTAAGGGAAACAAACTTTTTCTTTTTTTTCTCATCCCAAATATCATGGAAGATCCTAAGCTAAAGAAACACCCGATGTGCTCCTTCTATCAGTAGAGTTGTCTAGCACAACCCAACTTGGCCTAGATTTTAGCAAAGACTTCACATTTTATGGAGCAGAGCACATAGTGAAGCATGCATTGGAGCGTATTTTGAGGAATTAAATATACATGTGGTGCTATAAGGGCTTCGGGGTGGGTCGAAGGCCCTCCTTTTTGTAAAGGAACACAATTTTGTAGGGGATCAAATGGTTTCCAGGCCATAGTTGCTTGTTTTAAGGAGTCCATAATATTTGGACCATGGTATTTTGATGATGTAACCCTACAATGAAATATTATATATAGGGTAAAATAATAAGAAGATGAATCAATCAATTGATTCGAATCAATCAATCGACTATAATTAATTAGTGTTATGGATGAATTATTGTGATATGTAATTTGGTAATAAAGGAGAGACTTTGCAGTTGAGTGCGCAGACAGTTTGCAACTTAATGTGCAGGCCAAGAACTATTTGATTTTCAAAGATTCATTATATTAAGAAATATTTCTTGTGGACATAGCCCTATAGTAGGGTGAACCACATTACATTATGTTTTCATGTGTGTGTTTTCTTATTATCTGTTATAGAGTACCAGTTATTACAGCTGCTAGTTTATGGTTTTATATGGCATGTTTAAATGATTAAATGTGGCGAAGTGATTTATAAATGCTAAGAATAAGATAACATAATAATACCACATCTGCTAATCATTCAAGTCTACAGAAACCTAGTTCTGCATCCTCCCATAGTCACTTCATGTGAGACTATGATCTGCTTGTAGCTCATTGTTGAAAGGGCTAGTGATCAACGGTTTTGTTGGTGCGCAATATAGATTGAAACAGGGTCATCCCAAATCAAGCCAAAAAATGGTTTCATTGTCAGGAACGAGATATGTTTGAGGGATATGTGGATGTGATACCCATCAAAGAAAGAGATTCAAGACTAGATAGACATGAAAGAGCAAGAATTTGCGGATCAAGAAAACAAAAACCCTCACCTGACATTTGAAGCTTGTTTATAGAAGTATATTTTTACAAATAAATATGAATTTTCTTTTATTATTTTCTTGTTGAGCTATACAAGTGGATATGAAGGTTGACCAAAAGGAAGAATTATTTTAAGGGTGAAGAATCTATGATGTGGACTCCTGAACTCATACAGTGACTCAGGAGCACTGATAATAGGATCTCAAGGGCTATCGATTTCTGGATTGATAGCATCTTGGGAGGATTCATTACTAATTTTCTCATAAACTCGACCATGTCCTATAGCAAAGAAAAATGATGATTCTTCAAAGGACCGTGAGGTGAGTATTTAAAATATTTGAAACTTTGGACTAAGATGCTTCTATGTGAAAAATGAGTTTTATGGATGCAATCAGATTGCTAGTTTACTTATGTTTGGAAAAAGAGAGAATACATCTTAGCAAGAGATCGGAGTAACACGAAGTGGAAAGAGAGGGTAGATACCAGAAAGAGATCTCATGGACAAGACATGAAGACCTTTTTAGATAATGTTTATAGTCATCTTTTGAGTGAATCTGAAAGTGAAAAAGAAGAAAGCCACCTTGATAACCCCTAAGTAACTTCGCATTATTCATCCTCCCAAACTTAGAGTTCGAAGACTCCAGAATCCAGTAATAGAAAGGGTGTTTTTGACTTTCCCCCTACTACTCCTACCCCTCATCCCCTCCCCCTCCAAGAAGAAGAATGGATGACGATATTAAGCTACCTATTTTCAAAGGAGCTAGATTGGAGGATCTAGAACAGTTTGGTTTTTATGTGAATCTGTATGGACAATGAAGAAAATCAACGATGATAATATAGAGAAAGCACAACTCATTACGATGCTCAAAGATAGATCATTGACATGGTATATGAAGTATTCAAATAATCAGAACAAAACATTTGCAGATATTAAAACAACATTGAGAAGAGAGTTTAAGAAGTTGAAGTCTGAGTCACAGTGCATCACCGAGTTGAAAGAGATCAAACAAAAACCTAGTGAGTCTGTTTCGGAGTTTTATCAGAGATTAAAGGTGTTATTGGATCAAGTAAGCTTCGATATACCTCCATAGCATTATCAAGAATGGTTTATAGTTGCACTTCTACCACATACCAAATTTCCATTGATGCAACAAAATATATAAATTCAAGTTGAAGTTCTATAGATTGTGATGGAATTGGAAACTTCACCTATAGGAGATACTAATGCGAGCATGGAGTATATTTAAAATCAAAGATCAAACCTAACCCTACAAATATAAGACATCAATAAAAGAAAATAAGTTAGAGAAGAAGTATGGTGTACGAAGTGTAGATCAGAGGGTCATTCTAAAGAACAATGCCCTATCCTCAGGCATTACATGGTTGGTAGGGCACATAATCCCTTGAATGTAGGATCCATCCTATGGTTTGAAATATGTAATAGTAGAGGCCAACATCATTCGAAAGATTGCTACTTGTTACAGAAATATGTACAGACTCTGAGGAATCTATATTGCAAATTCTGTAAATCGGTAGGACACGATGAGCATAATTGTCAAGCTTACGAACTAATAATGGAGAGTGATTCTGACGCATACATAATGCAAGTAGAGGAGCACATGCATGAGGAAAATACATTTCACAGTGGTCGATGAGGTTACCAAGAAAGAGGTTGAGGTGGTGGAGTTGGTCGAGGACGTGGACAGATCGTTTTCTATAACTATGGCTAACCAGGTCATTTTGTGAGAGACTACTAGAACCCCACAATGACATGTAAGTACTATAAATATTTTGACCATGTAATTAAATAATTTCATGTACTTATGGTGAAGATGCAAGAAAAAATTAATCAACAGCCAACACAAAATATTCAAATGATTACTACTGAATGGAGGACCGATGAACCTCCAATTAGTATTATCACTAGAAGTGGAGATGAAACTGGTAGTGATAAAGAAGATGAAAAGGAAGAATCTGAAATTGCATAGGTTAGAAAGACTGCTGAGAACGTTCATTTTTTTAATATTCAGAAAGAAAAAGAAGTATATATGGAAGCAAAGAAATTTTTTATAAATGTTGGAGCTTCGACCTCTAGTGCAGAGCCAAAACCTGATCAGAAAAGTAACTGCGACGTTTCATGAGCTTTGATACATGATCAATCTCTGACATAGGATCAAGCTCTGACACAAGACTAGGAGTCAACAAATCAATTAGGTATTTTAAAATCTTTTTTGCACACTTGCATGAAATTGTTAAGAGATCAAAAGGTTGTATAAGGGCTTCAGGAGTTGATAGATTCCTATGAATCCAAAGAAACACCTGGAAGTGATATGCGCGTAGTCAATAATTTGCATCCACAAAAGAGAACCAAAAGAGAAATGAGGCTTAGTGTGCAGATAGGAGAATATGAGATGGATCAAATTATTCTGGATCTAGGATTTGATGTTAATGTCTTGACGAAGCAGACATGGGAATTAATGGGTAGGTTGAAGCTACAGTGGTCACTTATTCAATTAAGGATGGAAAATCAAAAAAATATCTTCCCTCTGGGAAGACTACTAGCTATCACAGTGGATATTGAAGGACTACTGTTTATTTTGAAGTAATAGAGATCATCAATGACAGTAACCCTTATCCTACATTCCTTGGAATTGGCTGGGCATTTGACAATATGGCCATAATTAATCTGAAGAAGAGACAAATGATATTTGAAGGAAACAATATGAGAGTATTTATTCCCTTAGATCCATCAAAAGAAGTAAAATATACTAAAAAAATCAAATAAGGACATTGTATAGCTGACGTAGACAATATCTATTAGATGACAGTGAAGGGACATGACTGTGTTAACCCTACTACAAAAGGAAAGTTGAGTTGGGGGCATGATAGTTCTTGTACCTCAGACTCAGAAGAAGAGTTGGAGAATTGGAAGAATATTCTACATGAAGTATCCATAAGGCCTTGTGCAAGAATTACCAAATCAGTTCGCTGTATGATATTTGAGGTTTTTAACTTGCCTTCTTATGATGTCTTCAGTGATGTAAATACTTTTATTAATAATTATGAAGAATAAGTTCCAAAAAATCAAAGGTTGTCAGCCTTGGATATAGCCCTGAAAGCTACCCCTTCTAGATGGTGGAATGCACACAAGAATAATATAGGAGGTTGGAAGAAATTTCGAAGACTGATGGGGATAAAGTTTGGATAGATACATACAAAGATGTAGATAAAATATGATAGTGAAACTGATCGTAGGAAACATATCTAGATATGGGCTACAACATGGAAGGAGATTCCACAACAAGAATTGGGTACATGGATTCATTCATATATTAGAGAAAATCCATAAGAACCAGTACCTAGAAACGAAGCTTCGACATGGTACTGTGAACTAGGAATACATGGTTGATGGCTTCATATGAATATTAAACTTTAAGGATGATTTCTCATGCATATATTTGGCCCTTGAGACAACCAATAAGAGGATATTTGAGAATGAAACAACATTGACATGGCAACAACCTGATTGGGCTGCGCATAGAGACTACTATGAAGTTTATTTTTTAGCACATATTGTCTAGATTTGGATGTTCGAATATTTTGATAAGTAACCAGGGTTCACACTTCCTAAATAAGATTATTAAATAATTGACTGAGGAGTTCCAAGTTTATCATCAAAAGATTACCCCTTACCACCCTCAGGTCAATGGAACATTAGAAGCATTTAATAAGATTTTGGAGAATGCACTTACTAAGGTAGGCAATGTGAATAGAGAGGGTTGATACCTTACAATTCTAGCAGTGTTATGGGCTTATTGGACCACATGTAAAAAGTTGACAAGTTAGACACCATTCAAAGTAGTTTAAGGGCAAGAAGTTGTGATGCCCATGGAGTACATCGTGCCTAGCTTGAGGATTGCAACTTTTACAGATATGGCAGACCCTGATATAATGGAGGAAAGAATGTCGTAGTTGCTTTCTTTGGAGGAAGATAGATTTATAGCAAGATTCCATCAATAGGTACAAAAAGCAAGAGAAAATTCCTCGCATGACAAACATATTAAGTAGAAAAAGTTTCAAATTGGAGACCTTGTTCTCCTTTATGATACTAAGTTTGTAAAATTTCTAGTAAAATTCAAGCATTGGTTGGGCCCAAACATTATCAAGCATATTACTAATGGAGGAGCAGTTCAATTAACAAAGTTAAATAAATAATTAGTTCAAGGAAGAGTAAAAGGAAGTAGGTTAAAGCTATATAGGGACAACCCTACCCCTATAGCTTTGCTCTAAAAAAAGGAGAAAATTCTTAGTGCCACCTATAGTTGAAAGTGGGCATTGGAATATAAACTACACTGTAGAGAGAGCTTCGATGTAGGAAGTTACTTCACTACATTTTGGGTTATGTTGAATTCCGTACAAGTCGTGACATAAGAGGGGTTTCTTTGCTACAATATGGGATGTGTCAAGTTTGACGGGAAAAATACTATCCTTAAGAAGGAAAGTTGTTGTTGAAACACGTGGAAAGGTAAGATTGTGGATGTCAAATTTACTTATGAGATGAAGATTGGCGAGCTAGCGATGAAGCTACAACCAACCACATCAAAGGAAGTGTAAGAGTGGAGGAAAGTTGACTTGAAGATTGCAATCGTTGGCATCTCCGCAGCAATGGTAGATTGTGGGAAGCTATTGGATGAGAGATTATAGATTTGGTTTTCCTTGGAGGAAGATCCAAATGCACAAAAACTATAAGAGGATATTCAGCAAAAGAAGCAACAGCTGGAGGAGATTCAAGTAGATGTGAAGACCTTACCAATCTCACAGAAGCTTGCAAAGATCAATGAGGAAAATTTCCTCTAGAAGAAGATAGAGGAGCTGAGGAAGGAAGAGAAGACTCTGACAAAAAGAACTCAACCATGGCAAGATGAGGCTCTCCAACTATCCCAAGTAATGGATGAGAAGCTTCAAGAGATTTGACAAAGAGAGACAATAGTCATGTAAAAGGCTATGGAGCTGGTGATAGAAGCACTGCTAGAGGAAGTGCATGGTGAAGAGAAGTAGGTCACAGACATTTTGCAACAGTTCAATAACACCTACAACAACATTGCAGTGAAGATTAGAGGCAAATTGGTTGAGTGGCTCAAGACGAGTCACATATGAGTGTTGGGGCCTATTGAGCACAGCCCACTTGTCGTTTGCAAAGACTCTACATTTTTTGGAGCGCAGTGAGTAGTGGAGCAGAATAGCACATTTTGAGGAATTAAATATACTGCGCAATGTCGTAAGGGCTTCAGGGTGGGTCAAAGCTGCTACTTTTTGTAAAAGTGTTTTAGGGCCATAGTTTCTTATTTTAAGAAGTCCATGGTATTTGGACCATGGTATTTTGATGTTGTGACCCTACAGTGTAATCATATATAGGGTAAAATAATAAGAAGAGAAATCAATCAATCGATCAGAATCTATCAATATTATGGATGAATTATTGTGATCTATAATTTGGTAATAAAGGAGAGGATTTGTAGCTAAGTGCACAAAGGCCTGGAGAAGAGTCTACAGTTAAGTGAACATACAACATGCATCTTAGTGCACAGGCCAAGAACTATTTGATTTTCAAAGATTCATTATATAAAGAAACAATTCTTGTGGATGTAGCCCTACACTGGCGTGAACCACGTTACATTGGTGTTTGGATGTGTATATTTTCTTATTATATATTGTAGAGTACTAGTTATTAGAATTGCATTTTACTTTGACACAGTGATCATTTATGGTTTTATATGGCATCTTTAAGTGATTAAATGCATCGAAGTGATTTATAAATGCTAACAATAATATAACATAATAATACCACATTTTCCAATCCTTCAAGGCTCCAAAAACCTCTCTCTACATCCTCCCATAGTCACTTTGGGTGATATTGTGATCTTCTTGCAAGTCATTGCCGAAAGGGCCAATGATCAAGTGTTTTGTTGGTGTGCAATATAGATTGAACCTGGGTCAACCCAAATCCAACCAACAAGAGTTACTAGCCCAATCACCATAACATGTAGCCTTGGATATTTGGTAGTATATCTCAATCCAAGATTGATTGTCCCATGAAGGTACCTCAACACATGTCTTACAATGACCCAATGTGCATGAGTAGGATTAAGCATGTATTGACTCAGAGTATTGACTATAAAGTGTATATCTAGTCTAGTGTTCACTAACAACATATGCGCATTAATCAGTTGATGGTACTTAGAAGGATTAGCCAAATCAAGTACTACAACTCTACCACAAAGCTTCTTGAAATTCATTTCCATTGGATTATTCATGGATTTACACTTAATCATGCAAAACCTTTGTAGTATTTTGAAAACATATTTTACTTATGAGAGGAAAATCTCACTAGATTTTTGCCATACCTCCAAGACCAAAAAGTAGTGATCAAGCCAATATCTTCCATTTCAATTTCAGAAGCTAACTCCCTCTTACACTAGAGAATAAGAGGTTCACTACAGTCAGAAATAAATCATCAACATACAATACCAAATTAAAATGAATATCTTGGACTATCTTAAAGTAAATATTTGGATATGCATTGCTTCTGGTAAACCCAAGCTTCATCAAGAAGCTATCTATGTGAGCATACCAAGCTCTTATAGCTTGATTCAAACCATATGGGGATTTCTTCAGTACTTCAGAGCCTTGTGTTTGCTTCACAAATACTTCTTCTTTAAGCCATACAAAAAATAAGTCTTCACATCCATTTGGTGAAGAGACCATCCTTGGATAGTTGCTAAAGGTATAGTAGATTGGATGATGGTGTAACAGGCAATAGGTGAAAAAAATTCGTCATAGTCTATTTCCTCTTTCTGAGAGAAACCTCTAGCCACAAATCTAGTTTTATATTTTTCAATATTGCCATAAACACCAAGTTTGATTTTATACAACCATTTAGAAGTTATAATAGAATTACTTTGAGGTCTTTGAACCACTTTCCATATATCATTATGAATGATGGATTCATATTCTTCATCGATTAAATCTTTCCATACTTGGGCCTTTACAACTTGTTGAAAAGAGCATAGTTCAACTTGAATAATGTTGCTTGTGGCTACAACATATCCTTGGAACTAGAAAGGTTTCTTTCTTTCTCTGAATGTTCCTCTAGGGGAAACATGTTTATCAACATCTTGAAGAGTGCCACGAGGCCATAAAGGTATGCTTTTAGAATTAGGATCACATTGAGGAGGATCCAAAGGATCCATGGGCTCTATGGGTTCATCATTAAAATCAATTTCATCTTCAATATCTTCTTATATTTCAAATAAAACATCATAACTATCAAATTATCAGGGGGTTAGAGGTATGTCTCTTTCTTTTCGAAGAGATGCATCTTCATAAAATTTTACACCCCTGCTAAATTCTATATTTCTTTGACCAAGTACATATATTTTGTAAGCTTTATAATTCTCACAATAACCAACAAACATACCTTTATTACCTAAATCTTCCATCTTGTTCCTTTTCTCTTTTGGTACAAGGAAGTAGATACGACATCCAAGTATCCTTAGGTGCCCAACTTCGGATTTTCACAAGTGAAGACTTATTCAAGGGTCTTGTTGGTTGGAGCATAGAGAGATCTATTTTGGACATAGAAATATATGTTTACAACTTCTCCCTATAAAAAATTTGGAAATTTCTGATCACGCAACATACTTTTGTTTGCTTCCATGATAGTTATATTATTTGTCTCAACCACACCATTTTGTTTTGTTATATGCTAAGCATATCTCTTTTATTATTCCATCTTCTTTGCAAAAGTCAATGAAATAATTAGAACTGAACTCTCCTCCATTGTTAGATTTGAATATTTTGATCTTCGTTCTAGTTTATTTTTCTACTAGAGCTTTGTAATATTTAAACAAGTTAAAATCTTGACTTTTATTTTTCTGATAATAAATCCATGTTTTGCAAGAAAAATCATCCATAAAGATAATATAATACAAGTAACCACCAAGAGAAGTTATAGGCATTGATCCACATAAATTATAATTTAAAAGATGCAATACCTGACTCGTTCTGTTTTTGCTTGAAGGGAATGGTCCCTTCACTTGCTTTTCAATTGTGCACCTTTTGCAAATGCCACATGATTATATTTGATTTCCGCCATTCCAAAAACCATTTTTCTCACATGAGGTAATACTTTGTAATGAAAGTGAGAGAACCTTTGGTGCCAAAGTTCACTTTGATGATTAATGTCATGGATTAGTGCATGAATAACTATTCCATTGATTTTGTATAGACTGTCACATCTATATCTCAGAGTGAGTGCATCTTGCATGTTGAAGCTCAATGGAAAAGCGAGAAACTTACCATTTATGAAAGAAACTTTAATTACTTTATCTTCTAAAGCTGATATGGACACAATATTATTCTTTAAACCAGGTACATATAAAAATTCTTGAAGAGTCAAAGTTTTATTGCGATCTAGATGGAAAGAAACTGTACCATATCCCTTTATGGTATATGTAGAGTTATTTCCAAGAATGATCTTCAAAATTTTCTCCCTCTCAACTAGATTAGAGAGTACTTCTTTTTAATTGATAAAATGACTTGAAGGACCACTATCAACCAACCAACTATCACAAGAATCTGCAAGAGATGAATTAGAAAGAGAAAAAACAAGAAAGTAATCTAATTAGGTTTGAACTATATTTTTATCGTACCTTTGGTTCCTTGAGAAATGGTAGTTTCCTCTACGAATAGGAGGAGTTTCTCTTTTTCTTTTGTAATCATATTTTCTCGAATGATTACTGAAGTTGGATTTTGACGTTATTTTGTTTTTTGAATAGCCATGACCATATTCCCATGGTTGTAATAGTTGTACCATTGAACTTTTGATAAGTCTCTAGTCCGTTGAGAGTAGCTATTGGGAGAAAAATTTCTCGAATAGTGAATTCCTCTTCTTGCTTTCTTATTCTTTCATTGTATAACAAAGGTAGTAGGTACTTCCTCCTCATGCTTGGGAATTTTCTCTTTGGAAATCGTTTGGCTTCTCCTTGACAAAAATTTCCCAGAAGCTCATCAAATGTTGAAAATATAGCATTCATGCTAATGGTAGTAATTAAAGTCTCCCAAGAAAAAGGAAGACCTCCAAGTGTAATCAACACTACTTCTTTGTCAAGAACAACTTCGCTAGAAGTTGATGGCTCATCTTTGAGTTTTAATATCCTCATGATGCTTGAATCGTATCTCCTCTATTCATTCTAATATCCTTGAGTTGATCTGTCAAGGAAAGAATTTGACTCAAGTCATTCACTTGATACATTCCAATCATATTGTCATACATTTCTTTTGATTTATTCATGTTGGAAAAAAAAGTGATGAGGTGGTCTCCAAGAGAGTCAAGGATACTCTTTTTAGCCTTGACTTATTCTCCTTTCTTGAATTTTTCTTTGATAGTAGCATTGGATTTTTTAGTTGGTTCCGATATCTCTCCCTGAACATACTCAAGAACATCATGTTCCTCAAGATTAATATCCAATTTGGCCTTCCAAGCAAAGAAGTTTCAATAATTAACCAACTTATATTCATTATTAAAGCAAGAGAAAGACATTTTGATATGCTCAGAATTTCAACAAAAAATAAAGAGGGACAACAAGAGATATGTTAGCAGAAAATGGATTACAAAAATAGTGGACAATACTTGATATTTCAGTAGAAAAATGAGTTCCAAGTACAGGGGAAATCAAGAAAAAAAATTGTAAATGGAGTGGAAAACAAGCATAAAATGAGTTTTAAATTGAGTGGACAACAAGAAGAAAATGAGTTGTAAATGGAGTGTACAGCAAGAAGAAAATGAGTTGTAAATGAAGTGGACAACACTTGATATCTTAGCAGAAAATAGGTTGCAGAGAGAAGGAACAACAAGATATTTTCTAGAAAAAAATGGGTTAGAGCAGCACTAGTCTTCTTGAGCTTTTCCTCACCAAAGATTTGATACCATGTGTGGTAGTGTTTTCGTGGAAATGGTGTACCAAAATATTCCTCCTTAGCATTTGATTGTTCCCTGCAAAGGATCATAGGCAGAATTGGTGTTGTTAGTTGACAGACTCAAATAAACACAACATTGTAAACAGTGGAAACAATGCATATATAAACATAAACTAAACAAAGAGGAAAATACACAGACAATGCTTAAATGGAGAAAACAAATCAATAAAATAATGGGAAAATCTCCCTTTATTGACTGTTGGTAGTAGAGGTTGAATAAAGTAGATGAATCTTAGACACTTGAAGAGAATTCTTTGAGCTATGTTGCTAAAAAATCCTCAGCAAGGGGTTTTTTTTTCCTCAATCTCTTTGAAAGTTTCTCCTCTCTCTCAAGTGAGTATGAAGACTCTCCAATGGTTGATTCCTCTTTTCCCACTAGGATGATGGATTTCTTAGAAGCAATATGGCCAACATGGTAGTGCTCTTCTCTTATTTAGCTTCAATAATGGAATGTTGGTTTGCTCTAATAGCAATTTGGTCAACATAACAATGTCTCATATTTTGGCTCTCCCATGGCCTGTTTGTATAGAATTTTTTGAATCCATCTTCCCCCTCTTGGTTCATGCATGATAATGACACATGAGTAGGACAAGATGATTCCATTAAGGGTTGCATATCTTCATAGCGACTCAAATTCGACTATATTGGATTGAGCTCATGTTAGATAGTCGGCCCCAAGTGTGTGGAGTGGTCCAAAATCATTGAGTCATCCTTTTTTAAAACCACACGACTTTTGAATGATATTCCACGTGCACACGTTTATCAAAGAAATAGTCGCACAACATCATTTTTTTACTTTATAAACTTTAGACCTTACTATAAATTTAATTCTTTAAACTTCATGATGTATTTAGCTAGAAAATGTTCACTCGTGCATTCTTCCGAATATATTTTACTGTCTTCTGGATTCTGCCAACATGTGTATGATTTTGTGGTGTTAGCGTCTTCCCCCTGATGTATGGGGTTAGGAGAAAATGTACAGCCGAAATACATCATGTTTTCTTTTTTTAGAGTGATTCTAATCAACTTTTTGAGATAGAGGATAGCTTGTTGTGGAGATGAGTAGAGAAAAACCCATTGACTGAGTATAAATGGTAACCATGCTCTGGTGAAAACCTACAGAGTGAAAAAATGTGTCTATATGGGGTGGCATGTCCCATGTTCGTTATGATGACTTAATCTTAAATTATTACAATCGGAAAAACCATATCTTTTTCTAGTCAATTTTATGTTGGTTGATGTGCTAAAAGTTGATGATGATAATTGTTGATGCCCTCAAGGGTGCTTCCTAGTCAAATAGAATGAATTTGGTTCCCCCATGCATATTAGAGGTGAAGCATTGCTAAATTAGGTGCTGCAATATGCATAGATATTTGACTTTGAGTACCACCCTCGTATCATGGTGTAAGCACTCTTGGGTGAGGTACTTAGTGGTTTAGGGGTCTTCAACTAAATGAAAGAGCTGCCATGGTAACTAAGTATGACATCACCTTGAAATGAAAGCTTATGTTGGTGTCGAATTTCAAAGGGACCGATGAAATTAGTGTGCAATAGTGATTCCCATTGTGCCACCCAAGGATATCCCTATAAGGCAGAAGTATCCAAGGTATTTCCCCTATCTTGGAATACAAATGTTGAAGTCAACAGGAAAGGAGCATTAACCATCTAACATGATGGGTTGGGGAATCAATATGAGATGTAAATAGACTATAATAATGTGGGTCAAAGTTCACAATATAAGAAGATATGGACAACTCGGATGAGGTCGGAGCTTTTGTGCAAATGGAGGCAGACATAACATGTTTACTGATGGTCATGGCCGTGGAGTTGGTAGGATTTCCAAGGTGGGTGTAAGTATGTTCTGACTAGTGTGAAAATGGAAAATGATTGTTGGTGAGATACAAGCTTCGACCAAGGGTGGCTAGAAACCACCACAAGGTAAAAGACATGAATAGAAAAAAATGTGTTTGGGAGTCTCTTTCCTAAAAAAACCTTACGCTACCTTGGAACAAAGCCTTGCGGCGATAATGCTAGGTGCTACATAAAATGGTAGGTCACAATTTGACAGAGACACCCTAAAGTCGCAGTCCTCTACGGAGGATGGATTAACGCAACTCACATTTTCAAGAGGGAACCCTCGGAAGTGGTTTCCACCTTTACCTGATGGAATTCATCTCCATTGTCAGATGGTCCCCTGGATAGGTGTACCATCCAAATCGATTCAGTACTGGATATTTCCATCAGGGCCCAACTAGAGACTGGACAATTTTCTAGAGAAAGTATGTCAACTATGGGTAGGAAACCAAAGGGACATGAACAGTATTAATGTTACATCTTTAACCGGTCATGTTTAATTATAGGGAAATCCACGTGCCCAACATTGTAGCTAAGGGTTAGAAATATAATATGTTAAACATCATGCAGAGCAATTATCTAGAACACAGTTAAGTCAAGAAGCAAGTGCAAGGACTCAACCATGTCATATAGATGCAAATGTGGTGATTATTGTAAGGTCCAAAAAAGGCGCTCAATAAGATTTGAAAGATAATTTATACACTTTTTATTAAGGTTGAGACTTATGTGGTAACTCTGTTTTCAAAAAAATAAATTATAAAGGAATAACAAATTCATAACGATATGTAAACCCATGTTTCATGAGCGAAATTATTGTAATACTTGTTGTATTCCTTGTTCACTTCCATTACATCATACCAATGCTAGTAACCTTCCAAAGAGGGTTATGACATGTTTAAAGAGACAGTCCATGGCACCGAATACAATGTGTTCTCATGTTTCATTTATGACGACCACCTCATCATGAGAAAATAGCACACCATATATCTACTTTGTATGATAAAGTAATAAAAAAAACAGGAAGATCCCCTACTAGTGAACTATTTATCCTTTTTTGTAAACTCCGTAGCTGCTCCACGTTATATTCGTTAAATTTGTAGTATTTTCAACCAATAAACTTGTCTAAAGTAATATTTATGAAAACAAAAGAAAATGTGACAAGGGGTTTAATTCACACCATAGTGATGTTATCATAAACATTTTATTAAAA
>APFE030525989.1:0-36444 GCA_000404065.3 Pinus taeda
TGGGCAGAGGCGGTGGATACTGCATGTTACTTGGTCAATAGGTCACCTTCATCAGCATTGGAGGATAAGACTCCACAAGAAGTATGGACTGGTAAGAAACCCTCTCTTTCACATCTCAGTGTATTTGAATGTGATGCATATGTACATGTTCCAAAGGAGAAACGAACCAAGTTTGATAGTAAATCTGAAAAGTGCATCTTTATTGGGTATAAGGATGGTTTAAAGGGTTATAAGCTTTGGAACCCACTAACAAGAAAGGTTGTGTACAGTCAAGATGTGGTTTTCAGAGAGGTGAAAGATGTTATTAAACATGAAGTCCAACCAAAGGAACCTGTGAAGATAGAGTTTGAACTAAAGGAGGAAGAATCAGACTCTGTAGCAGAGAAGGAATCAGAAGATGAAGAGCCACAAACTCCGGCTGTGAGAAGATCGGTTTGAGAAAGAAGGCAGCCAGAAAGGTATAGTCCATCTGCTTTCTATTCAAATTTTGCTTTGTCTGTTACTGATGATGATCTCAGAACTGTGAAGGAAGCAGTGGATTCAAAGGATGGAAAACTCTGGAAAGAGGCCATGGTTGATGAAATGGCATCTTTGCACAAAAATGAGCCTTGGGATCTGGTGGAGTTTCCCACTGGAAGGAAACCCATTGGCAGCAAATGGGTGTTCAAGAAGAAGACAACTGCAGAAGGGAAGGTGGAGAAATACAAAGCTCGGTTGGTAGCAAAAGGTTATTCCCAGGTGCCGGGAATTGATTTTGGTGATATTTTTTCTCCTGTTGCCAAGGTAACTTCTATAGATTACTTTTATCTGTTGCTGCTGCTTTTGATTTTGAGGTAGAACAGATGGATGTGAAGACAACATTTCTTCACGGGGATTTGGAAGAGGAAATCTACATGAAGCAACCTGAAGGCTTTGCGGTGAAGGGTAAGAAAGAACTAGTATGCAAGTTAAAGAAGTCTTTGTATGGGTTAAAACAGTCACCAAGGATGTGGTATCAGAAATTTGATACATTTATACGAGGACTTGGCGTCACCAGAAGCAAAGCAGATCATTGTGTGTATTTTAAATTAATTGGTGACCGTGTTATTTATCTGGTCTTGTATGTTGATGATATGTTGTTGGTTGGAAATGACAAAGAAATTATCCAGGATTTGAAGACCCAATTGTCCTCCAAATTCGACATGAAAGATCTTGGTGCTGCAAACTATATTTTGGGCATGGAAATTAAAAGATATTGGGCAAAGAGGAAGCTCTGGTTAAACCAGAGGAAGTATGTTGAGACAATATTGCAGAGGTTTAATATGCTGGATAGTAAACCGGTGAAGGTTCCTATTCCTGTAGGTGTGAGGTTATCTGCTGAACAGTGTCCCAAGACACAAGAAGAGGAAGAGGACATGTCCCGTGTTCCATATGCAAGTGTAGTCGAGAGCTTGATGTATGCCATGGTCTGTACTAGACCAGACTTTGCACATGCAGTGGGAGTATTGAGCAAGTTTATGTCAAAACCAGGGAAGGAGCACTGGACAGCAGTGAAGCGGGTTTTCAGGTATTTGCGTGGCACTAGTGATTATGGTTTGTGCTACCAAGGAAGACCAGGATTGGACAGAGTGTTGGATATCCGTGGCTTTGTTGATGCAGACTGGGCTGGAGATCTGGATCAGAGAAGATCTACAAGTGGGTATGTGTTTAACCTATTGGAGGTGCAGTCAGTTGGATGAGTAAGAAACAATCTGTAGTGGCACTATCAACTACAGAGGCAGAATACATGGCAGCCACTCATGCAAGCAAGGAAGCAGTTTGGTTGCAGAGATTGTGTTCAAGTATGGGGTTAGTACAGGGAGCTATAAGGATATACTGTGACAGCCAAAGTGCAATTTTCTTGGCAAAGAACCTTGCTTATCATTCAAAGACAAAGCACATTGATGTTCAGTATCACTTTGTGAGGGATATGATAGGAGACAAAAATGTTGCTGGTAAAGGTGGACACTTTGAAGAGTACTGCAGATGCATTGACAAAATCTGTTATCTCTGAGAAGTTCTCTTGGTGTAGAGAACAATGGGTGTTTAGGGCTGGAAAAATGACTAAGCTCTCCTGTGGCCCCCTTTGGAAAGAAAACAACAAGTGGGATATTGTTGGGTTGTGTTATATTCTTTCCACATAGCTAACAGGTGGTTTGAGGGGTACCCGTACCCCCCACTTTATGGGGTCCGGGGCAGCGCCCCGGAAAATTTTGGTTTTGGACCCTATGTTAGGTTGGGCGGACCCACCTATGGTTTTGTGCATGATTTTCGCACATGTTTTTTGGACGCGATGGTTTTGGTCCATGGTATTGGATGCGATGGTTTTTTTTTGGTCCATGGTATTGGATGCTTCGGCATGTATAAATATGTATTGTAACATTGAAAGGAATATAATGAAAAATCAAGCTGGTAGTCTCGGTTTTGGGATCCAGTGGGAAATCTCTGTGTATATGTGTTTTATATGTTATGCTCTCGCATTTTTATTTTTCCTGTGATTTAGAATTCGTATGCAGGTAATTTATGTATGGGGTTAAAACCAACATTCATCTAGGGTTGGAGCCATACATATATTGTACTTGATTTATTGTAAAGAAGAAATTAATAAAAGCATTTATTCTTATTGTTCATTTTGTGTTCTAAATATAAGTGATATAACTGATAAAAGTAACAATTGAAAAGAAATATTGATTCACCCCCCCTCTCAGTATTTCCAACAACTAGTATCAGAGTCAATACCTTCACTCAAAGCCTAACAACTTGAAGGTTGATCATTAGAACACAAATGGGGAAGCCAAGGAAGAAAGTCTCCAATCCTCTTAAAGATGTGTCTCCTCAACCATTGAAATTGAATTCAATCAATTTATGAAGGCTCCATTGTCCAATGGAAACTTTGATATGTGGGAGGCAAGAATGAGAAATTTCTTAAAAACTCAAGGCATTGAAGTTTGGAAATCAGTGGTTGTTGATAGTATGATGGATGGAGAATCCAAGGAACATAATACAAGAGTACTAAAGAAATCTTGAATGGGCTACCTGATTCTATGAAGGCCAATTTTGAAAAATGTTCGTCAGCAAAAGGCATATGGGATAAAATTCATGATCTTCACTCAAAAGGAGCATTGACAATGGTCTCTAGTCATAAAAATGATGGAAAACAAGAAGAAAATCCGAAGCCCATCAAGGAAGTTGTAGTTAAGAGTGATGACATCAAGGCTAAAGAAGACTTATAAGATGAAGAGAATGAAAAAGATTTTGGAGAAGATCTCCTCACTAAACTTATGGCTGTCATGGAAGAGATTAACAATTTGAAAAAGGAAAATGAGGAACTTAAGAAGGAAGCGGAAGTTGGTGACTAGGACAAGACAAGGAAGGAAGTTGACCTTGTCATGCTTCAAGTACAAGAAATAAATGAGGAGCTCGCCAAGGTTAAGGAAGAATTTCATCAAAACAAGAGAAAGCATCATGAAGAAGTCATATCCATGAAAAATCAATTGGATAAGGCAAAGAAATGGGGAGATACCTTGTTAAGCCACCTTGAACAAAGGCACAAAAGCTTGAACAATTTTGAAGCAGAGATTGGTCAATACAAGGAAGAGATCTCCTCCCTTAGATCTCAACTAGAAGAAAAGGATGATGAAATCACCAAGTTAAAATCAGAAATCACTTCTCTTCAGGCCCAATCATGTGAATCAATCAAGATGATGGACGAAATGAAGAAGCAACTAGTTATGAAAGGAAGATTTTGAAAAGTTGAAAGGAGAAATTGTCTTTCTTAAAAAGGAAGTTGACTTGCTGAATAAGAACATGAAAAGCTCTCAAACCCTAGATGACATCTTAAGTCATCAAATATCTCCCCTTGATAAATTAGGTCTTGACTATGTAGGTGAATCCTCAAGCAAGAATGATGCAAACCCTAATGCTTCAAACAACAAGGATGTGAGGAAGGCTGGAAGAAATTTTGATGCTCCCAGTTCTAGCAAAGGCAAGGAGAAGAGTCAAGACAACTATGGAATAAACCTTCCTCCAAGAAGAAATGTAGATGGTGTCAAGGATGCAAGAAGAAATGGTTATCATCAAAGGATCCCAAGGTAAAAAGACTTTAGAAGTACATGAAGGAAACCTTCTTCTCCTAGGTACCAAAGTATATTTCTTGGTTATTGCTATTCTTGTACAAACTTTGGGTTCATGGAAAAAGATTGCAGGGCATATCGAAAAGATAATTATAATGGTCCTCATCAATATCTGAGAAGAAATTTTGCAAGAAGTCACGAATTCTTATTCATGAACAACATAGAGTGCTTCAAGTTTCATAAAATGGGACATATGGCATGTAATTTTAACTTGAATTGGGAACCTACTCAAGGTAGAACTATGCCAGAAAATAAAGTTACACGAGTATGGAGAAGGAAGCAAATACAATCTGAAAATCTCTTGAACTCTCTAGCCAACAACACGTGTTCTTGACCTGATCTTCGACAATCTAAGCATTTGATGGGGAAACTCTCCCAAAAGGAAGACCATGCATACGGTTAGGGGGAGCTTATGATGATTAGGCATTCTTACAGAAGCCATCCGTGAATGAGTCTTATGAAATCCTTGATGAGCTATATGGACAATCATTCTTTGATAGATCATCTCTTAGGAACACTCCTCAAATAATATACTTCTTATTCATCTGATGGATTGTTATTGAAGATCCCTTCCACTTGATCACTAGTAGGTAATCTTTCATGAGGGGGGGTTGGTTCATCACATGGAGGAATTTAAGCACATCCATCATGGACTACATTGCCAGAAGAAAGAGAACCATGATAGGAGGAGTAACATACCTATGAAGAACTACTATTAATAAAGAAAATATGATGAAAAGAAGTAGCTTGATAGAGCGAGTACTTGGGCACCCCATTTTCCATTGATGTCAAAGGGGGAGGGAATGTTGGAAGGGAAAAAAATATTGACATCAATGATAAAGGGGGAGATTTTTAATCAATGTTGACATTGATGTCAATATGGCATTGGCCAATATGGAAAATATTCTTGATATGCCTAATGAATATCATGAAAACCTATAATAAGATGATAAGGTTGAAGACAACAGATGCTTGGTTCCATATGATGATGTCGTAACTCTTGTTTGATAAGAATGTTATCAATTGATATGTCAAGTCACTAATGAAGATGTCTTAACAAGTGCCAAGTGCCAAGTATTTAGAAGCCATTGATGACATATGGAGGACTACATTTGATGATTTCATATTCTTGATGAATGACCACAATTGATGATGACACTTAATGAGGTCTTAATAACATGGTTGGAGATCATTTGATGGTTGGAAGATTATTTTGGAGTTATCCTAATGATGTTGCACTATGACTGCACTATTATATGATGACATTGTTCATGCATCCTGCTACATGGATGTTGCACTCCTACATAATGACTCTATGACCCTATGATGACATTGATAACAATGAAGAAGCCACGATGTCCCAAACATTCCTCATGTTGTCCCAAACTTTTTATGCATAAAATTTAAGGACAGTCACAAAGAAAAAATATTTTTGACACCTTGGAGGCATCCTTTGACAATGGATCCTAGAACATCTTAAAGAGGATTTTTCCCTCTTTCTAACGAGCCTTTATTTTCCTTGAAACTCCCAATCGTTTGGGAGATATTGAATTTTTAAGTTAAGGAAATTATTCCTATCAGTGAGCTAACCTACACTCAGTCATACAAGTCAGCTTCACTTCAAATAGACGTGTCCCTTCAGTTATAAATGAAATCTCTATAAATAGATGTCTAAACACTTCATTTGATCAGCAATTCGGGTAAGAATTCAAAGATACGAAGTACAAGAGAAGACATAAGGCCGAGGAGAACAAGGAGACTATTTTTTAGGATGGAAAAAAAGGATAATTATGTTTGGGCATAAAATCTTGGTCGAAGTTGTCGTATTTTCCGTGGTCGAAGCTACCATATTTACCATGCTTGAAGCTTCCATAGTCAAAGCTATTGTAGTAACCGTGGTCGAAACTGTCGTAGTTGCCATGGTCAAAGTTGTCGTAGTTTCCATAGTTGAAACTATCGTAGTTTTCATGGTCAAAGCTATCAGAGTGGTTGTGGTCGAAGTAGCCATAGTTTCCATGGCCGAAGCTGCCATAGTTGCTATAATCGAAGCTTCCATAGTTATCGTAGTTGTCATGGTTGAAGTTGTTGTAGTTTTCGTGGTTGAAGCTCTCGTGGTCGAAGTTGTCATAATTGTCATAGTCAAAGTGTTAATTTATTGGGATTGGACAAATAGAACTTGTTGAAGTCTTCTCTTGGGAACAGAATAAGGTAGAGTTGGAGAACTTTGTGAAGCAACATATTGAAGATTTGTGGAGATCATTGAAGGCCATGATGCATTGAAGCCATCATGAGGTGACCTTGAAGAAGTTTTGTTTGGGTAACATGAAGAGCAGTGGTGACACCTTCATGTGAAGAACAAGGTTGTCATTGATGATGTGACGTGGAGACTAATTGAAGGCATAGCTGAAGATTGATATGGCTTGTTGAAGAAGACATTGGGAGTCGTGAAGTATAACCAAACATATCTTGATGAAGTAAAGCTAAGGGTTGGAGCCCAAGAGGTTGGAGCCTCAAAGAGACAAGCTTGGTGCCTTGGAAGATAGCGTTGCAGCCCTAGAGGTTGGAGCCTAAAAGAGACAAGGTTGGTGCCTTGGAAGGTAGGGTTGGAGCCCTAGAGGTTGGAGCCTCAAAGAGACAAGGTTGGTGCCTTGGAATACAGGGTTGGATCCCTAGAGGATAGGAGTCCTCAAGACCAGGTTGGTGCCTGTACCAAAGATAGGGTTGGAGCCCTAGAGGTTGGTGCCTCAAAGTGACAAGGTTGGAGCCCTGGAAGTCCAAGTCGGTGCTTGGCAGAATATAGGTTGGAGCCGGGGAATTGAAGATTGGTGTCCTCATCTAGGGTTGGAGCCCTACATATATTTTACTTGATTTATTGTAAAGAAAAAAATTAATAAAAGCATTTATTATTATTGTTTATTTTGTGTTCTAAATATAAGTGATCTAACTGGTAAAAGTAACAATTGAAAAGAAATATTGATTCACCTCCCCTCTAAGTATTTCCAATAGGTTTTGAATTCAAATCCGATCGTTCCCCCCAAATTTTGATAATTGATGTTGTTTTGGTAGCAGATATTCAAATATTTTTGCCTTAAATGTTGTCAGCCCACCCCTCTTAACCGTCGATTGGCTATCAAGTCATGAACAATGACTCTAACAGACACTTTTCTGCTATGCTAAGCGGCGCCTCTCTCCATGGAATAGTTGCTCGTGTGCAACTTCATATGTCGCAACTTCACCATTTTCCGCGCATCCCGCCTGTTGCGTAGTCCTCCAACCATAGCAGTGTAGTTTATAGTCCTATTGAAGCCTAGAATTTATGCTTCTCCAACATGGGGGATAACCACCTGGTCCAGAGCTTAAGATAACTCCTTTTTCGTTTGAAGTGATGGCTCCGACTGGGGATGATGGGACCAGTTTCCCAGTTTGGGTTTTAAAATGAGAGTGGGTGGTTTTCAAGTGATTGCAACAAGGATAGTGATAACTAAATGGCCTATCCTATCATGCAAATCCCTAGCTAACTTAATCTAATATAAACCCTAGTATTTCTATGTGATATGCGATCGAAAAAGATATCTATTTGACATGTGATAATAAAGATCAATCCTGCATTAAATAAAGGTGATAAAATGTAAAGATAATTTCTTTGACTAAATAGTTAGTTAAAGAAATGTATAAACTATATTGCATATATCTGATGATTTATATATGAAAATAATCAATTTTAGCTAGGCATCATACAATAGTGCAATTAACACTTAACGAAAAGAACATATCTCATATACAATTTATGAAAATGAACTGTTATCACTAATTAAACAAAAATAGAACTAATCATACAAGATATAAGTACCATATGTGTGAATTTCTACTCATTTGACTAATGACATAAATCAACTCCTTTCTTCAAATCAAATTATCTTCCAAGTATACAATAATGCATCAACAAAGGAAAACAGTCTGAAATTTAAAAGAAATGATCATGTTCCATAATTTTATCAAAGCATTCACAAACTTACAGAAGTGCATTCTTTGCAAATGTTTTTGATAAAAGTATGGACCCTTCTCTAAATGCATGAGAAGGGTATAAATACTATTCTAACTAATGTTCAAAAATAGATTATACAAAAATTTGAGGAGGTTTCAAACAACCTTCATTCTAACTAGTTAACTAACTATAAAAATAAAAGCGACTTTATGAGCAGAGGCTATGATGATGACTTGTTGTTTACCAACTTCTCTTTTAAATCACATATATCGGCCATTGGTTTGACTTGAGGAGGTGCCCCAAACTGTGTTTTGACTTGTCCTACGAAAATAACATCTGTGAGAGGTGGCAACATCCATTGAGTTGAATGGAGTGAGCAATTAAGGGTCATGATTTCACTGTGTGGCTTGACAAAGTATTACCAATATGCCTCCAAGTCTATCTTTGCTAACTTTATGATTTCTTCCCTTTGAATTTCTGCTCATTCCTTCCAAATTTTATGCAAGTCATTTAAATCAGCTATTATTTTTAGGTTGCCTTCTTTCACCAGGTTTGTGGCATACAAAGTGTGGTTTACTGCTTTTACTATGTTCTTTGACACCCCGATTGCTCTTGCAACTGCTAATTCAGCTTGCTTGATCCTCACATCCCAATCTGTGAATAGAATGTCCTTATGTGTCTCCTCGATCTCAGACAGATTAGCCCTCCTTCACTCTTCTATTTCTTGCCACTCGATGAATTATGAGATTCTTGTGTTTAGATCAGTAAATTCAGTTCTTTGGTTATTGGCCTTATTCGTTCGCTAGTCACTGGTGATCAGATAAGGAGCGATATGTGACCTCTTTCAGCAAAATTGTTCTTGTTTTTTTAGTAGGAGGGAATTTAGCTCTAGTGCCTCTTTGATGAATTCCTCGACAGTAGGGACATCTTCATATTTTTCCATGGTCTCTTGCAATTCTTGAACTTGTATTTTTTTTGCAGAAATTCAGCTTCATAGCTTATCTTTAACACTTCAATATTCTCCTGCAATTGAGCAATTTTTTTAGCAGCTTGCTAGTTCACATTTGCTTTTTCAAGTTGTAGTTGTTTCTCGAGCTACGCTATCTTCTCGTCCTTTTCCCTCAACAAAATAGATATTTTTATAGCTTTATCCATTATGGGGGTTACATATGCCCTTGTAAACTACGACACTCTGGTCAAGTTTTCAGCTGGATTGGAAGGAATATCCTTCCAGACTATGTTCATCGGCGCATTCCCATGTGGGATCTCAGATGTCTCTACCCTAATTCTTTTTCTCTATCTCCTCACTACAACCTTATGAAGTGGGTTGTAGAACACATCTAGAGGAGGAATTTCAGTCACCTTTAGGACAATTTCTGAGTTGGGCAAAGCGGGAATGATCTTTATCTGCTGCGAACTTGTCCCTTGCTCATCCATTGGCTTAGACTTTGTAATCTTCTGGGTATGAAAGGGAGTGTGATATTCCGTGGTTTCCTGAAAATCTATTGTCTTAGGAATGTCTTGTAGTTTTTTATTGAATTGATCCCACTCCTGCTCCAAACAGTTGCTTTTGATCTCAGAACTGATATCTTTAATTGGGTTTCTCATACCCTACTTTTCAGCTGACCTCCTGCTGGATTCCGTTGTATTCTCAGTGTCTTGGGCCCTCCCTGTATCCAGTGTTTTCCCTGTGTCCACTTGAGACTATGTGAGAAGTAGGTCCCTCGTTGTTGACAGTCACACTGGGTGTAGGCTTGTCCTCAATTTTTAACATATGCAGCGGAATTATTTCGAGCATTTTGTTTCTGAACTCCTGAAATATTTCAAAATCTTCAGGACTCAGATTTTCCTTTGCCCACTTGAACACTTGTTCAAAGGATTCAACTGACTGTAAAAGGTCTTCAGAATTATTAGCCTCATGGTTGTAAGGCTTGATCTTTACTGCAGTAGTAATGTTATGTGAAATTTTGTCTGGATCAATTTGTTTTTTCGACAAAGTATGGAGCCTGAGGCTTTCTAGGCTTACTGACTCCTTGACTGCATGGTTAAAATTTTCTAATGAAAAGGAACCACGCCGAATAAGAAAATATGGCCATAATGAATTTTTTCTCTCTTTTAGGGTCTTGGTCAAGCATTTTCGTACAGTTTGGTGGGCTATTTCTCTTGCTAATAATTTTTCAGAGACATACAAAGGGAGAATATGCGGGTCCGTTGTATTATCGAAAACCCTGATGTATGTAAACCAATCTTCAACAAAATACTTGCCCACTATGAGAAGGTCTGTAAAAGCTTCTTTGGAAAACCTAGGGGCTTTCTTATTATAAATTAATTGATGCAATGGCAAAATAACGACATGGCATATTTTATAAAAATGGGGTATATAATGGGATTCCAAAATCTGTTTATGGTTGAGATGGATAGGATAGGGGTCCTGCAAGGTCCATTTCCAACCCATGATTGGAAATTTATTGCAAAAATAGATGGCATCCATGATGTAGGCACTGAAATAGAATCGAAAGAGGTTTTCTGTGGAGGAGGATCTCTTCTGACAGTACTCGACAATGGCAGTGGCTAGGATATTAGATATGATAGTGGCCCAATTCATAATGTGGGAATTGACATAGGCATCAATCAAAGGGATCCATTCTATGGAAAACTTAGCATTTTTAGGTAATCCATATAGCCTATATAACATAGCAGCTGCATAGTTGTAGGGGTTTGCTAAGGAGGCTATAGGATACATACCTGTTTTGTCAAATCTGAACTTGTTCTCCAGTGATTTCCAACCCTGGATCATTTTGAAAGGTTCTTTGTTCTTCTTTGTAAAGCTGGCTAGGTATGACTTGTCTTATATGTCCTGAGGATCGGGTATATGTTACATTTGCTTCAGGTCTTCAGCTTTGAATGACCCCATGAGCTCCATCCTCGAGTTCTTGAATTGCCTATCTTCAATAATGAGATTTTCCACGACCCACCTAATCATATCGGTATAGGGGAGGATCTTTTCTCTCACTCCTATTCTGTGAAGGAAATAATAGGCAACATCTTTGATTGGACCCCCAAAGATTTTAAGGAATCAGTGGTTGCCTTTATGATAGTAATTTTGGGACACTCATCCTCCAACCTGTTGTATATGACCTCCCATGTTGTCGCTCCCCCATCGGTGTTGCAGATTGTATCAGAGAATATAGGGGATATTTCTAATAGCTCAGATTCTGTAATTCTCTGCTTTTTCAGCTTTTGCATCACCTTCCACAATGGCATGTATTTCGAAGCTTGTCTAAAATGGAAGAGATATATCAGCGCAAACGATATAGAGAAATTAAGGCTAAAATCTCTCTGAAATGACTTTGAATCGTGGGAGGATTTCAAATGAGACATTCAACGTTAACTAGCCATAACTTGAAACATCATTACTTCTCCTCGAGCTGCTAAACATTAATTACCCTGTCAAACCATTCATTATTATATTAAAACACAATTACATCCCACGCTTGTTGCTTTATTCACGCATCACAACTTTTAAACATTGTAATATAGCATTGCTTGCTTATAATGTGAAATGCGATTGCGAAAATCGCAATGTCACATTTGGCAAATCGTTAACGGATGACACAATGGCATGGCTTATTTATTTGCGACTCTGTGAGTGTGATTGCATATTCTCAAGGCGTTCTGATCTGTGTATTGTAACAGGGGTCTCATCGCATATCTCAATTCAGGATTTTCTTAAAGATGTTTATAAGTATTACATGGGAAAAATGTGAAATGCGATTTGTGACAAAGACCCTACAATTAAGTTGTTTTCTAAGAGTTTTCAAGGCAATTTCTTAGAGTTAGGATTTATTCTTTAAAGACTAAATATTTTAAAAAGGGTCCCAATTTATATGTCAAATATTAACTATTATTCATATAAATTGCAGGGTGGGGAGGGGGGTTGTTACATAGTACAACAAGTCCTGCGCTCCCTTGCAACTTCCTGGAGCACTAAGATTGTTCTGTAGCCATACAGTCATTGCGCGGGATCCCTTGTATACAACTTCAATCTCCTCCCATTCACTCTTCCCAGAAAAGGTTCTCATTCAGATTCACAAGCTGAACTGGGCCTCCATCTGTAATCTCTTCGATAATATATGGCCCTAGCCAATGCATCTGAAAGTTCCCCGGAAACTTAGTGAATTTACTATCATATAACAAGAAAAGATTGTTTACCTTGAAGGTGTGAAGTTTGATGTGGCGATCGTGCCATGATTTTTCATGTTCCTTCTATACTTCTTGATGGAATCCTGCCAAGAAATGGTCCTCCTCAAGCTCCATTAGCTGCGCGAGTGGTTCCTCTAGGGCTTCATGATATGTCATACCTATAAGATTTGCTCTATGCAAACTAGGCACAATATACTCCATTAGCATTACATCTTCTACACCATAGACCAATCTAAACGGTGTTTTTCATGTCAACTTCTTGCAAGTAGTCCTATAAGCCCATAATATTGTAGGTACGTGCATATCCCAGCCATTTCTCTGATCGTGGCAGATCTTCGTCAGGGCATTCTCCAAAATATTATTTAAGGTTTCAACAGTTCCATTGGCCTGTGGATGATACAGTGTGCTCTTCTGATGGTAGACCTAGAATTCTTCTATTAACGCACTGATTGTTTCATTCAGGAAGTGTGTACCTTTATCGCTAATCAACACTTTCACGTAGCCAAATCTGGTTATGACATACTCAAACAAAAATTTTGTTGTCATAGCCCCTGTACAATCCTTAACCGACTGTTCCTCTGCCCATCTAGTTAAATATTTCGTCACGATGATGATATAGCACACCCTAGTTTTCTTCCCTGGGGGCTGAATTGGCCCAACAAAATCAATCGCCCATTTTTCAAATGGCTGCAATGATACTTGAGGTTGTAATGGCAATTCATCTCTTCGTGATGGTCGACCTATTCTCTAACATGCATTGCATGCTTTACAATACGCCTTGGAATCCTTGTGTAGTGTTGGCCACCATAGACCTACGAGAAAAATCTTATGTGCAATCGCCTTTCCTGCATAATGTCCTCCCTCAACCCCTCCATGAGCCTCAGCGAGAATGCTATCTCTCTCAAAATCTGGCACATATCTTCACAATATTTCATCTGCACTCATCTTATATAGATGTCTCGAAATAACTAAGAAATATGTCGCGTGCACTACGAGTTCCTTCTTTTGTTGACTTGTATACCCTTTTGGTGCCATCCCCATAGTCAAGAAATGAATGATATCTACAAAGTGATTATCTGCTATGTGCACTACGAAGAGTTGTGCATATGAAAACCCTTCCTCCAAATTATTGGGCTCCTCTCCTATTTCAATCCACGACAAATGGTCAAGTCCTGCATTCAACCTCCCCGCCTTCACAATTACTTCAAATTCATACTCCTGGAATCGTAGAAACCACTTGCAAATCTTTCCCCCCAACATAGGCTTATTGACCAGGTACTTCAAAGCAAAATTATTTGTGTACATCTTGAAATTCCCTCCTAACAAACAGTGCCTGAACTTCTGTAACGCGTACACCATGGCCAATCCTTTGCGCTCAATCGTTGAATAATTCTTCTTGGCCTTCAATAATTTCCTACTCACGAAGGCTATAGGATGGTCCATTTCTCCTTCACCGGCTTGTGTTAACACTGCAGCCAATGCAATGCAAGAGGCATCCACATGTATGTGATATTTCTTCTTCCAATCCAGGAATACCAAGATCAACACGATGACCATATTTTCTTTCAAGCCATCTATGTTGCGTTGACATTCTTCGTCCCAACATAATGTTACGTCCTTATTCAATAGTTTCTTCATAGGCGCGGTAATCTAAGCATATGCTTTGATAAATTTTATGTAATATCTCGTATGTCCTAGCATCATGCACTGTTTCTTAACACTTCACGAGGCCTCCAGATTCACTATCACCGCAATCTTAGCAGGGTCCACCATCAGCCCTTTCTTGCACACCACATGACCCAGCAAAATTCCAAAGGGGACACATAATAGGCATTTTTTCAAATTCAGCGTGATCTGATATCTGTGACACGTATCCAACATCAGGTGCAAACTTGCTACATGGTGCTTCACTAAACCGAACATCATCCAATCATCAAAGTATAGTTCCAATAACATATGGATGAACTCCTTAAACGTTGTTATAACTACGTGAGAGAATATCACATACACATTCTTAAGTCCAAGCGGTATCACAGTATACTAGAAACAACCCCATTTCATCGCGAAGGTTTTTTTTCTCCTATCCTTTAGTGCGATCTTGATTTGATGATACCCTGAAAACCCGTCAATGAATGAGTAGGCCTCCTGCCCATCAACAATGTCTAATACTTCATCAGTAAACGACATCAAGAATGGATCATGGACACATGCATCATTAAGCTTCCTCAGATCTAAGAAAATCCTTATTTCACCATTTTTTTTCTTCTCGTGAACCACCATCGGGCTCACCTAATCAGATTCCTCCAGAGGTTCTATGATGCCCACCTCCAAATCTTATCCAACTCTTGACAAACCTTTTCCTTGTATTTGGGATTAAGACTGGCCTCTGCTTAATAGGCTTTGTGTCTGGCTTCAGAGTAATCTTCATGATGCCCAAGTCTCTTATTATGCCCTTCAGGTCTGAAAACTTGGTAGGAAAAAGATCCTAGTACTCGCAGAGTAGCTCAACAAATTTATCCATAGTGGCATCATCCCAATAATCCCCAATCTTTGCAAACTTCAGTTTTGCTTCAATACCAATGTTTACTTGCTGTGTCTTGAATGACACAGTGATGTACGAGTTCTCTATTTTCGAACCTTCGACTTCACGATACCCTTTTGCTTCTTGGATATTAATGTTCCTTGGATCCTCATCATCTTCTTCAACAGTCACATTATAGCATTCCAACACATGGCACAGCTGGGTGCTCCAATCTGGTTGGACCCACTCTAATGGTTCTTGCAACATTCTGAAGATAATTGGCTTAATCTCTTGTAGGGCTTCATCGATGCTCGTGAAGTTGTCTTCAAAACTGAAGGTCAATAAGAACCCTTCCCTCAATATATCCAACTCCATGGTGCCATGGTGGAGCTCCGTTTCCAAATACCAGTTCATGCGAATTGTATCCAAAGTATGGAAAAATAGGTGTACCCACTCCGACTGCGTCTCTGTTCCATAAGCTTTAGTCCATTTCACTAGGTGATTGTGCAGGTCATCCTTCCTGCTATATTTCTCAACCAATCTAGTGTTAGGCCACCCAAACCATAACCTCATCATTCTTTGTAACACCACCATCCATCAAAGCTATCCTTGTGTGTACCCCACCATCGTGTAGGCGTAGAGTGCAGTGCCAAATATAATGCTTGGAAGCGGTGATCTTCGGGGACTTCATGCTCAAATGCATCCAAATACTTATCCACGTCAGTTCACCCATCATAATAAAGTAAGTTTCTTACCTCTGAAGAAACACAACGCAACGATTTTGTCGTCATATTGCATCGCAAAGTGGATACTTCATGCAGCCGATTATAACAATGTTCCAACTCTTCATCTAAATCATAGGTGTGGGAACTCTCCTGATCCTATGCGATCCTCCCATCTGCCGTCAGATTGATCTAGTCTTGATCTAGCATTGTTATTTTGTAGATCTGATCCCGTTCATTCTCACTTTCTTCATAATCACGGACTGGTTCAGTGTAGCGCACCCCTTCTATAGGGTCCAATGACACTACAAGCCAAAGCGATTTCCTTTCCAACGACATTGTCCTCTTTTTCAAGTTGATGGGCCCATTCATGTGAATGGCCCAATCAATTCTTGGGAGTGCAGGGTATGGGTTTCTGCCATCCACAATATCTATCACTTCAAAGTAAGCCATCATGCTCGCATCTTCGATATCAACAGTTACTCCATATAGTCATCCCATAGGGATGATCTTCTGTTGGTTCGCCATTCTGGTCTAAATCGGAGACAACTGCAGCGTAGGTCTCCCCATTCTTTCCCATGTTTGTTTTGGCAAAACGTTCACATCGAACCCCAGATCCAAGATGACCTGGTCCATCTCATAATCTCCTATCTATGCAGTGAGCCTCATTTCGCGCCCTACTCTTGCCTTTATGTTTGCCAATTTTTCTAACTAAGTGGTGTCCATCAAGGAGGTTCTCTTTGCTAATGCATTTGTTTATTAACTCTTGCAGGCCTTCCACAACTTTGTTGTCATGCAGCAGTTTCATGCAGGTATCCAAGAATGTGGTAATAATAGAGGGATAAACCTCCTCAAGCGCGCGGGTGTCTTGTATCTTGTCCTGACTTCCTGAGGTGGATGCCTCAACAAAGCTTTTCTTGGAATCCATAAATGTTTCCTTCGCGTGCTCTATATCAAAACCAACTTCGTTTTCTAGGGCCTTTCGGACCCATCCGTCCTCTTCAGGCTATTTTCCCTTATCATCGCCAGTCATTATTCTGCTCCTCAACACTATATTCATGCTCTGATCCTCTTCGCGGGGCCCAGCTGTCATCATTTGTAAGTTTTGCATAAGTTGTCGAGGTTGCACTTTCTTTTCTAGCATCTTAGCTATCAGCACCAGGCATTCTTCTATAGTATGGTCAAACTGGATATAGTATTGACATGACAGGCGTGTCTAATTTTGACACTCGCATAGTGCCATAGTGTTCCGCAGTTGTAACAAAGAATCTGTCCCCAGCTTCTTCTAGGCCCTCCTCCTCCTCCTCGGCCTCGTCCTCGTCCCTGATAACCTCTGCGTGCCCCTCTGACGCACTGCTTTGGAGGCCGAGTTTCGGCTTGCATCCGCTATGTAGGTGTTCTTTCCATCATCAGATCATATCTGCGATAGTGGTGCTCATCGTGGCCCATTGATTTGAAAAAGGTAAAAAACAACTATTGGGGTGTCTGAATGAACTTTTGACATAAATGAGAATTATTCGTGGCGTATTTTCTAGCAACCTGACAAATAGTACACCATAGCGCAACGCCCATGCTTGGCCCTATTGGGGCTTCCAACTTTTCGAGAATTGGTCCCCCTCCTATAATATAATTCGGGAATACAAGGCAGTGGTCTTTATTGTGCCCCTGGCTCTTACTCTTCAGACACTAGACTTCTACATGCACCTCTGGTTTAGTCTCCTTGTCTTTCTTCAAGCTTTGTAATTCTAAGTAGAGGCTTTGTAACTGGGAGTGAATTTGTTGTACCCCCAAGGTCGCATTCTGAATGGGCGTTGCATGTAGAAGCGAAGCTATAAACCATTCGCAATGTTAACCATCGTGAGTTGCATGTTAGCTTCTCGAATCACACATTTCAACCTTTGATCTAATTCCTAGGGTGTCTCATCAACCCTCATCATGATTTCCCTAAATCCAACTACTCACTGTGAGTCAAACTTAGGCTTCCTAAACTCTTTGTTTAAATAAGCCTTAGTATTTGCTAGCAATGCTAAAGGATTATCATAATAGTAATTAATGTACCAATTCAGTGCGTGATACTATAAAGCGATAACAAATTGTGCCTTCTTTATATTTTCATTAGTAATTTGTTGCGTTGTCCACACATAATTCGCAGCAAACCAAAACATCTCTGTGTCTTCACTCCCTATGCCTTTGAAAATCGCCAGCTTCATGGTGTTCGCCATGTTGGATGGTGATGGTGGAGGTGGAGGTGTGGGCGAAGGTGTATGTGGTGGAGGTGGAGGTGGAGGTGGAGTGGATGGTTGATGTGTTTGCAAAAAACCCTATGTTATCAGCTGAATAACACTTCGCGACTGAATTCGTTCCGCCCCTTCATTGTCAGTCAAAGAAGGTCCAATCAATGGACTATACTCCAGTCTTGATCCTTCACAATTTCTAAAGATTCTTCCACTTCGCGTAGCTCCAAACATCAAGACAATGGAATAACCGATTTTTCACACAACATTTTAATCCAAGTATTCAAAGATCTTAAATACTTACCTCGCAGACCTTTGAAAAATCTTCACTCCGCTTCATTGTAGCTGACTGGGGTATCAATTGTGAATTCTGTAACAAATCCTCCCAGAATTTGATTGAGCCAATGATCAACAGCTTGCGTGCTCTGGTTTTCAGAGGCGTCTTATTGTCACACTAATTCAAGAGTCCACACGATAGGATTATCAAGCTTCCACCTTCCTTGGTTGGCTGTCAATTTAGCTAACCACTCGTATAGTTCAATGGGAAAAGTTCATAAGAAGATCTCGTGTATCCCCATGAACAGGTACTTCTTCAACCACTGTTCCTTCGACAGGCATGGATTCCTATTTTCTTGCAATGCGAACTCGTGAATATTATGATCCAACCACTTTTCAATTTCTTTCTTGGTCAGATTCCAGTGATGTGACATCACATATCTCTTTCAAGAAGATCTCGGTCCTGACAAGGGAACCATTTGTTGGCTCAGGGTGTCCTGACCCAAGTTCAGAGTTAGTTGTGCCAACCAACAAATCCCTGCACTATTGGCCCTTTCAACAATAACCTATGTAGTGTAGGCTGTAGTCTCACCTGAAGCAGTGTGGGGGGATGCTAGAACCAAGTTTTCGTATCCAGAGATCAGTGTGATGTCTTTTAGCACCCTAGATCTACCTTTGCACAGATCTATAAGCCCCTAGGGCTTGGTGCTGCAACTTTATTTAAACAAGATTTATACCTTCACAAAGGTCTACGATTGGTATTTGTGTACCCTTAATAGTCAATTTATCCACTTGTGTGCACCATAAGACAACCCTAAATTAGTGTTCGTGCAAATCTACTTAGGTTATTATTAAACATAACAGAATTCATCTGAGTCTTCGTGAAAGCACTTAACATGCATTGCATACAATTATTAAGTCTTATTAAAGAGAATCACACATCATTAGATCAATATTCCATAAACATATTATTCATCAATAACATATGTCATAAATAGAAGTAAAGAAAAATACACAATATTTCTTCACAAACAACTCTTTATTGATTTCCAGTTCATAATACAGACTCAAAACTTCCTTACGCACTCAGCTACAGGGGTCCACGCACTTAGTTACAGACTGTACTTAGACCTCCACGCACTCAGCCACGGAGCCTTCTTTTTAATATCTACCTGCTCCTTACTTTCCCTTCTCTTCACTCAAGACATATACATGCCTTAGACTCTCTAAGACACACCTATTTATACCCTTGTTCATACAATCCCATGGTCTGTCGACCATGGGTGGGTCTCAAAACTGACTCAAACTTTATATAATCAAGGGGCTAAAACCCCTTTAACTCCTAATCATCTACGCGCTCCACATCCACAAATCACGGATACTTTACATTAGTTACAAAAATTACATCAAATGTGGGTTATTTTAACCCCAAAACTAACCCAGGGGATCCCATCCCAACAAAGACCTAATTCATTTTTTACCAAGGTTGACATAGTAAAAGAACTATCCTCATGGAAACCTATTTCATTTTTAACCGAGGTTGACATGGGAAAAGAACTATCCTCATGACACCTTGTTTCATTTTTTATCGGGCTTGACAGAAGTAAAGGAACCATGCCCATAACCTATTTCATTTTTTAATGAGCTTGAAATAGTAAAAGAACTGTCCTCATAACACCTATTTCATTTTTTAACGAGGTTTACATAGTAAAAGAAATATGTTCATGACCTTGATCATGGACTATAAGAGACCATGGTTTCCATGAGGTTCTCATAAGATGGGAGAACAACGCTCTGGAAGGGATACATGTCCAGGGATCCAAATGAAAAATCAAGCTCCAATGGCCTCAATACATGATGTACTACAACACCTACTAGATCATCAATAGATGTGGGCATGGAACAGGTGGCCACGTAATTAACCTGTGGCGGGGGTGATACCACTTGCATATAAGAACCATTTAGGGATGATGGTTAATTAGGGGTTGATTTGGGACCAATGAATATAAGTTGATCAATGATCGTAATTCTTCCTTCATGCCGGAAACACATCACTGAGAAGATGGAAGAGATAAGAGCTCCCATGACAAAAATATAGTCACAACCAAGGAGTAGGTTAAAATCCAGTGAGTCTTGGAAAACCATCACGTCTATATAGACAGTCTTTCATCCCAAAGTAATAGGAAACTTAGGAAGGATCCCTAACGGTTTACTAGTTCCTCTATTAAAAGCTAACAAATTCTAGGTGACAGGGACAAGATGAGGAGAACCTAAAGCTTTCCAAACAGTTGAGGACAAAATGGTAACAGATGCACTTTCATCTATGACTGTGCTAGGTACGACCATATTGTAAGCATGTACTGTAATCTGGAAAGGCACATAAGATGGAAGGTGATATCCTGCCAGTCGACTCCAATCAAAATAAGTGACTAAACTACTCGAAGGGGGTGTCATAGGAATGTGAGAGATGCCCTCTTACTCTATGGGAATAGAAGAACTGCTCTCATGCACCTCGTGAATGGGAGGATTTCCCTCTAGTTCATTTGAAACTAAAGAAACCAGAAGAAACTGAGCAGTAAAGGTTCACTCTCTACCATAAAGGTACAGTTAACTGAAGGTGGAGCCAATTTTACCATTTTCTCAACTAATGGTTGGTCAAGAATGGACTCACGAGACTCACTTTCAGAGAGAGTGGGGTTGACCAAGGATGGATTTTGATCAATCACTGGATCAACTATCAAATATTAGGGGAAAGCTTCTGATAACTAACCGGAAGACAAAGCTGGGAGGCGGTAAGGTTTTCCAACTCTTTGGAAGCCTCATCCAGAAGAGGACAAAGGTGAATAGGATGATTACCTTCATACAACTTACAGGTAAATTTTACCTTTCCCTTTTGCCCATGGACCTTATTATTACGAGTTGAAGGTTTATCACCAACATGATCGCTATAAGATGATAACAAAAGTTGATTTGAACCTGTGGATCACACTTCTAAGACCTTGGGATACCAGGACATTCTCAAAGAAGGTGGTCACCCTTACAAAACATACAAGGGAATTTTACTTTCTGAGGTTGGTTAGAAGAGTTTTCTACATTGTTTGCATTTGTAACAATGGCTACTTGGTTTCCCCCTTGATTATTTTTCTTCTTCTTCTTTGTCCTCTTCTTCTTCTTCTTCTTAGCTTCCTGGTTACTAGAATCTAGACTTTCACCAAGAAAAGAGGAAGAACGAGGTGAAGAAACAGGCGAACAAGGTGAAGGGTCAACTTTAGGATCAACATGAGGTTGATTTTGTTCAGGTAGAGGAGAACTTGGTTGAAAAACAGTTTGGACACTCGGAACCACTGAGACTGAAATTAACCAAACTAGCAGACCAATGGTCAATCCAGGAAGGGACACTAGTATAAGGAGCACCAGTATTTCAAAAAGATAGAAAAGGAATAGGATTCCCGTCAAAGGGGTTTCCTTGACTGGTAGATTCAGGAAATGTTTCCATTAGTATCAACCTAAGATATACTAAGGAGGATTTCCATAGGAAGGATGTTGTACTGAGGTTAATTAACTGATTTTAGAAATTAATAAAACAAAATAAAAGAGGGATAAGCTAGGAAAGAGGGTTTACCAAGTATCTGTGAACCACTATATACACCTTAGCTGAAACTAAGGACTTGATGTACGATGGCCAATCTCCCTGAATGTTGTGTTTAGGGTATCACATTTATAAGGCGACTGAATCGGTTACCTGGGGCTAAAGGATAGAAACCTAGTGGGGCCTCCCAATATATACTCAATGATAGAGGGAGCACAAGTCTGTGTTAGCATTGTCTAATGCATAACCTTTCAGTGAGAGCGTTTTGATATACTTGCCATACTAGAGTGCCTTTGATATACCTTAGAGTACTAGAGAACCTCCAAAATACTTCTGTACTCATGAACAATATTTCACCCTCGGGATACAATCTAGTAATTTAATGACAGCTGCTAGGTTTATAGACGTCGAAACACGTCTCTAGCCTAGACCTCGAAATGTTTTCGTTAAGTTGCAAATGCTCCTTAGGTTAATTCTATAAATTTTAATGTTGTTCTTGAATTATGTTTCAACTTTTGGGCTCAAAATGATGTCACATGAATCCCTATGATGCAACTATATGAGCAAAGGAATTTTTCCACTTCAATGAAAGATAGACTAACCAAGGGAAGAAACTCAATTAATGGTGCATCAAAAAAAATGTGTCAAACAGTATACCTTCCACTAACTTCTACTTTCGTCTTCGAAATGCAATGCCAAAAGTAAAAATGGTTTCCACTTTTCACTATCCTAAATGCAACTTTTCGAAAGCAAAATGATTTTTAATTTACTAAGATGCACTCATATGAATTATGCATTTATTTTCGTTTTGAATGATTTGATGCACTTAATATAGTCTTTAGCTTTCAATCACCAAAAAATGTGATCTATTTTCAATGATGACTCTCAAAAAATAACTTTTCAATGCAATTAATCTAATGCATTTTCACGAAAAGTAAATTTTGAAAGACAAGCTAAAACAAATGCAAAAATGATGTTTTCAAAGATTTCCACAAAAAAAAACACTCAATCAATCAGCAAAACCAGCATCTCAATGACACTAACAAGCAGTAAGTGATGACCAATTGACTAAAAACCCTAGAACTCAATCATATTTTACTTCAAAGCCAATGAGAAAAATTTTGCAAATTAATCAAGACAATCAATCAAAAACACTGACAAATCCAAGCATACAGGATGGGAAAAGACCTCAGGGGCCCAGACACATTGGGGTTTGACAGAGAAACCCTAGATTTTTTCCAATCTCAAGGATATGCGCAATTGTTAAGGCCAAACTGGCGCTGAACAGAGGATCAATGCGACTGTTTTTATAAAAGGCACGTTTGCGGAATGACTGTCAAATCAAAAGCATGTTGGGCAAAGAAAAAAAACAAAAAATGAAAATAATTTCACAAACACTTCGAGACTGAGAACTCTAAGATAGCAACTAGTGATTGTATAGACCTATATCAACCCAAACTAACTGAGAACACGATGGTCAGTCAAACTAATCCATAGATTAGTTTAGAAAGGAGGATGAACAGACTATAGCTTCCCCAGCAGAGTTTCCATTTTGTTGTGAAGAAAAATCCCCTTTGTCTACAAAGGCGATCCCTCTAGCCTAATGAGTGGGTCTAGCAACAAACTAAACAAACTAACATACACTTTCCTAGCTTATGTTTGACAAATTCATAAGGAAGGAGAAACCTACCTCACTCTAATGCTACTTGCTCGATCCTTAGAGGTGGCTTTGAATCTTTCACTCTAGGCCTCGCTCCTTAGTTTTTCTTCATGTCTGGGTACTTGCAAGGAAGAACAATGTACTATGCGAGATATGAGAGCATATATGGCATACATCAAACATAAACTACTTAACAGATCAAGGAACATTAAGCTAATAGCATAAACATTTACACAAATATGGAAAGTGAACATCAAATGTATGTATTAATAAGCTAAAAAGGGAAGCATACAACCTATGCCTTGATGTTGGAGAACTCCTTTTGGTGGATGTCCAAGTCCAAGAAAAGACTCTTCAAGCACTCCTTCTCCAAGCTAGAATGGGTAGCATATAAGCATAATCTCAGCATAGGGATGCAACAATTAATGACCAACCATTTGGGGATGGAAGGGAGTTAATTTATAGGAAGGGAGAGGGAGTTAGAGATCCAAAAAAGAGGCTGAAAGGTCCACATCTCAAGGGAAAAGCCCATGATGATAAGATCAAGAGGCCCAAATGAGAGAGCTTGACCATATCAAAAACAACCAATTTCCAACTCATTGTTCCCAAAGGTTCTAGTGAGCGAAGCTTCTCCTCTAGTTTGGGAAAACCTACCAAAAGAGGTTTAGCACAGATTTTCCTATGAAAACTTGTGCTGGCAGTGTGAGTACATAACTAAGAAACCTACCATTAGCACGGGCAGGCAATGGAGAAAAACGTACTTATGCCAATAATTAGGTTTTTGGCAACCTACTCCATAATGGATTCAGGGCAGTTTTCCTTTGATTCTTCGGGGAGGTTTTGATCTGTATATGATGGATATGCTACACAACAGTCAATGTTTTGGAACTTCAGGATATGGCACAAGAAGTGAATAGGAGATATGACAAAATACTATGTCACCCCTATTTTTATATTAATTTAAATAATAATTAAATATTAGATGTCATCCAAAGTAAATTAATAGAATAATAGATTTGGCTGAAATGAAAGTAATACAAGAGAATTTTATTAAATTGAATTATTGATTAGACAAGAATAAGAATAGTTATAATTAGATTAAAAATAAAATAGAATAAGGAAGGTAAGATAAATATGGAATAATAAAGTACAAGATATAATGGATTATATTAGAAATAAAATAAATTAACATAAAATAAAATTTGGATAAGAACATAAATAAAATAAATTAACATAAAATAAAATTAGGATAAGAATAGAAATAAAAATATAAACATATATTTGGATTAGAGAAGAGTTAAAGAATTAAACATAGAATTTAGGAAAAATATTTACTAGACTAAAAAAAATTATGAGGATGATTAAAGAAAAAGGGGAAGAAATAAGCAACAAGGAGGACATAAGAGGATAAAGAGGAAGGGGAAGGGTGAAGGTGAAGGCTACAACCAATGATATTAGGGCATTTAGGTTTAGAAGATATAAAATGCATAGTGGGTTTCCAAGATTGGCTCAATTTGATATCCATTTTCTCAATTAAAGTTGTTATGGTGCTTTTCGATTTTTAGAGCTTCCTTAATGACACAATTCAAGCGATAAGGGGCAAAGGAAAATATTTTGGTTTTGTCAAAAAATATTAAATGTTTGGTTTTATGGGCGTGTTCAACGATGGTAGATTTAGGGATTCAGTTATGGAAGGTGTCAACTATGTGTTCTTTAAGGCAAGTTTTTAAGGATCTCCTAATTTGCCCAATGTAGGAAATCCCACAAGAACATGAGATATCATAGACTCTGGGGCCAATCATAGGGTCATTCTTGTCTTTGGATGACTTGAAGAGTTGACTAAAGGTGGTTTGGCGCTTGAACAAGGTTTTGATGTTCCTTTTTTAAAGGATTTTGGAAATATGATCGATAATTCCTTGAATATAGGTAAGGGAGATTTTGGCTAAGGGTGGGTCAATGGATGGTTTTTCAGGCTTATGGTGGAGAGAGGATGTAAATCATTTTTCATATGGGATTTTAAGTAACCATTGGTTGTAAGATATTTGGTGAGATGTGTTTTTTAATTGGAAAAGGATTGAGAGGAAGAAATTTGAATGGCACGAGCGACAAGATTTTTAAGAACAACAAACTCTTGAGAAGGATGATGATGAGAGTTGGCATGGAGGTATCTATCAGTATGAGTCTTATTTTAATAGACTTGGTGGGTAAGAGATTCATCAAGGAGGTGATAGACAAGGACATAAAGAAAGGGGAGGGACTAGTTAGTTTCAAGCTCCACAATGAATTAGATGTGGGGGGGAATGTGACTAAGATAGGTAAGGAAGGTTTGGAGTTCAAGTATATGATGGGACCAAATAACAAAGGTAACATTGTCAAAATTCTTCCAAATTTTAGGCTTTTATTGGAAGATTTCAAGAGCTAAGGTTTCAAAGTGCTCCATGAAAATGTTAGGAACAATGAGGGAGAGGGAGGAACCTATGGTTGTTCCTTTGGTCTACTCGTGGTAGACTCCATTAAAATTGAAGAAAGTGGTGGTAAGGAAAATTTTAATAAGGCAAAGGGTTTCGAGGTCAAAAAGTTTGGAAATAAGATTAATGGCTTTGGGGACAAGTATTTTCGTATAAAGGGAGACGACATCAAATCTAACCATGATGTTGTTTTCACCAAGCTTGAGGTGTTTGGTTTTCTCGATGAAATTAACGGATTATTTAATGAAGGAAGAGGAGTGGTCAGAGATGGGATGAATTTTTTTAGCAAAGAATTAAGAAAGGGCTTGCAGTGGGACCTCCAATGTTGCTCATGATAGGTTTAATGGGAATATCCCTCTTATGGACTTTAGGGTAACTATAGATCTAGGGGATAATGGGGTTAAGGGGGATTAGAAGCCTTTGGATCGAGGGGTCTAGGGAAGATAATTTAATGCTTTAGTCGCCTTGTTGGTCATAGATTTGAGGGGGTTCTGGTTGAGGGGCTTGTATGAAGAAGAGGAAAGGATATCAAGCATCCTATAGTGGTACTATGAGGAATTCATAGGGACTGCATTCCTCATATTACCACTCTCATTATGAATTCCTCAGATTACCACTGTAAGATTATTTATCTCCTTTCCTCTCTTTCATACAAACCCCCAAACCATACACCCCTCAAATCTATGACAAATAAGGTCACTAAATCCATTAAATCCTCCTCCCTATACCCCTTGATCTAAAGGCTTCTCATCCCCCTTAACCCCATCACCCCTCGAATCTATGGTCAGCCTAAAATCCACAAGAAGGATATTCCCCTTAAACTTATCATGAGTTCCATTGATGGTCCCACCCATGCCCTTTCTTGATTCCTTGTAAAAAATATTTGTCTCTTCTCTGACAACATATCTTCCTTCATTAAAGACTCCACTAATTTCATTGAGAAAACCAAACACCTCAAGCTTGGTCAAAGAAATATCATGGTTAGATTTGATGTGATCTCCCTTTTTATCAAAATCCATATCCCCAAAGCCATTGACCTTATTTCCAAATTTGTTGACCCTAAAATTATCAGCCTTATCAAAATATTCCTTACCATCACTTTCTTCACTTTTAATAGAGTCTTCTATGAGTAAACTGAAGGCACGTCCATGGGTTCCCCCCTCTCCCTTTTTGTTGCTAACATTTTCATGGAGCATGTTGAAATATTAGCTCTTGAAATCTTCCACTTACAACCTGAACTATGGAAGCGTTTTTTTAATGGTACCTTTATTATTGGGTCACATGGTATCCCTGAACTCCAATCCTTCCTTACCCATCTTAATCACACTTCCCCCCACATCCAGTTCACTATGGAGCTTGAAATTAACAAGTCCCTCCCCTTTCTTGACATCCTTGTTTCTCACCTCCCTGATGACTCTCTTACGAGAAGAAGACTCATACTGATAGAAACCTCCATGCCAACCCTCACCATCATCCTTCTCAAAATTTGGTCTTTCTTAAAAATCTTTTCGCTCGTGCCATTAAAATTTCTTCATCTCAATCCTTTTCCAATGAAAAATCCCATCTCACCAAAGACCTTAAAGCCAATGGTTAATCCTCATCCTAGATTAAAAAAGATTTTGATTTTTCTCTCCACCATAAGCCCAAAAATTCATCCTTAAATCCACCCTTAGTCATAATCTCCCTTCTTTATATTCAAAGAGTTACTGGTCATATTTCCAAAATCCTTTCAAAAATTAACATCAAACCACCCTTAGCCAACTCTTCAGGTCGGCCAAAAACAAGAATGACCTTATGCTTGGCCCTGGAGTCTATGAGATCCCTTGTTCCTATAGGATGTCCTACATTAGACAAACTAGGAGATTCTTCAAAACTTTCCTCAAAAATACATGGATGAGACCTTTAATAGATGAACCACTAAATCCTTCATCATTGAAGACTCACAGAAGACCAAACATTTAACATGTTTTTACAAAACACAAATCTTGGCCTCTACCCCTTTCCACTCCGATCGTGTGAATAAGGAAGCGCTAGAAATTAAAAACCACCCTAACATTTTTATTCGAGAAGATGGATACTAGTTGAGTGAATCATGGAAACACACTATCCATTTTATATCTTCTAAACCTAAATCCCCTAACCCTCACCTTCCCCCTTTCCTTCGTTTTAATCCTTTCTCTTGATCCTCTTATGTCCTTCTTATTACATTTTCTCTTCCCCTTTTTAATCATTCTCCAAAAAAAAAAAATATAGTAAATATTTTTCCTAAATTTTAATTTTTTCCTAAATTCTAAGTTAATTCTTGAACTCTTCTCTAATCCAAATATATTTTTATATTTTTTTCTATGCTTATCCTTTCTCTTGGTGTATCCCAAAGGAACCCAACAACCTGTCTGACACGTAACTACTAGTAAACCTCTGGGGTTTATAACATGTCCTCCTTGTCGTAAACTAGGCTCGCTACAAGGGGATTTGAACCTAGGTTGCCTTGTTTCCACAATTTCACAAACTTCGAATTAACCAATTAAGTCGCTCCCCGCCCCCCCTGCAAGACTATGCTTGTCCTGATTTTAGTTTAATTCAAATTATTTTATTTCTAATATAATCTATTATATCTTATACTTTCTTATTCTATGTTTATCTTACATTCCTTAATTTATTTTATTTTTAATCTAATTCCAACTACTTGTATACTTCTCTAATCTAATAATTTAATTTAATTTAATTCTCTCTTGTTGCGTGATGCGTTCTACAACCCATTATGAGGGTGACGTGTAATTAGGTTGATGCTCAACATGCATGTTTAGTTTTAATTAAGAGCACTATAGAATATCATTGAATAATCTCAAAGTCACTACGGTCACTCGATTTATTGTTGATATTACAACCCAATGTAGTAAAAATATTTCACTCACTCTAAATCATAAATAAAATATTTCCATGTCTAGTAATATAATTTTATATCAACTTTAAAAAGAGAAAAGATAATTAGAAGTAAAAAAAATTTGTGAATAAGATACAATAATAAGAGGGAGGTGTGTAATTCATTCAATTCTTAATATGAAAATTAATATGTGACATTTTTTTAATAGTAATGACCCAATGACTAAGCAAGAATCGAGACATCCTGTATTGACTACGAATGGAGTGAAAACTACCTAGGACCACCTACTCCTTGAACCTAATCAATACAAGCTAAACATGTCATTTTGGGGAATTGAACACGGGGGGTGAGGGAGTTAACAACATACCTCAACCACTCAGTCTATCCTTACTTGACAATATTTAAAAATATTCATAATAATAATAATAATAATGTAAGTCATCAGTAAAACATTTTAATATGCAAGATTAGGTATTTTGACTAAAAATTATATTAATAACAAAAAAACATTTTAATTGGACAATACAATGTAGTCCATGGATAAAATGTCTCATTACACATGTTATGTAAAATATTTTAATGTCAACTATGAATATATTATATATTGTTTAAAAAAAATATGTATATAATATAAACCAATTGAAAAAATGAGTTGTTATGGCTAAAACATTTGAAGTAGTCTAATTATTTTACATTTTTGGTCCATTTTTTAGGTTTTTTATTTTGTCAATTTTAATTGAATCCAACAAAGATTACTTATAATTTTAAATTATGTACTTTATATAGCTTAAAAAAAACAATTTTAAACAATGAAATATATATATATATATATATATATATATAGACTACAAATTCAATGAGATTTATCAAAGAATGAGAAGTATGCAATTGTTTTTTCAAATTTTTCACTTTAAAAGAGATTTGCACCAAAAAAGATTTGATGCAATTGTGTTTAAGATAGATCTTTTTATTGATATTTATTTTATTGTTTATTTAAATAAATAAGATTAAGTTGACTATAGCGTTCCATTTTATTAATTTATTATTTATTTTCCTAATCGTTTGGAACTTACTGTTGCATCTCTATTATTGATCTCACTATCCCTCTTTATCATGATGAACCTCAATAGGGGTTCGAAACGCCTTGATCCTAAAATATTGATGTGATTTATCCGGAAGAGTTTTTCTTTAATAATGAATCACAAAAGCCTCCATTCTTAGTATTAATTTCATTTAGATCAAATATATTATTCCATTAATTTACTTTGGACCAAATCTAGTATTTCCTTATTATTTAAATTAATATAAATAATTTTACCCTTTCCTTTTTAGTATTAATCCCAAATTTTCAAATTCTATATTTTATTATATTACGTTATCGTGTAATCTAACTAATAGATGAAATGACCCTTTTTTGAGTATTTTTTCTCGTCAATTTTGTTCAAAATACAATATAGATTTTTAAAAATCATAATTTCAAGTTGATTGATTGGAAGAGATCGAGTGTCTCAGGTTCTTCGGGGTGCTAAATGCATTTATGCATTGAAAGAATCAAAAGTATATTTTAAACAACAACAAATTATAATTTTGTTGGGAATTGTAGTGGGAGATTTAGACAAAAAAACTCATTTCATTTATTAGTTTGACTACTCCTTATATTATTGTAAGTTGTTCATAATCTATTATACTCTTTGATTTAATATTTATTATACTATTTATTAATCCCTTTCTCTTTATATATTTTTTATTTTTTTTTACCAAAATATATTATTTTATTAACTTTTTTTGGACCAAACTCTATAATTTCATTAATATTTAATTAATATAAATAATTATCCAAAATTATTATTTTAATTGTATTTTTTTACCGAAGTCTATTACATTATTGTTTATTATCATGTTTAGGATCTAAAAAGATACAAAAAATTATTATATTCTCATTAATTTAGTCCTTCATTCCAAACTAACCTTAACCCTTCTCCCTGGTTTAACTAATTTTATTACTTTTATTTAATATAATTTAACATTACTTCTCTAAAATTAATTATTCATCAAAACACCAACGTTCTCATTCTCTTCACAACCTCTAACAATAATATCATTTCTCTATTTATTTTTGGTCTAGCATTCTTTGTATCATCAATCAAAGCTTTATATTCCCGAAGATGGGTGAAGTGTTCCCCCGAAATGTTAAATACCTAAATGAAATCACACTGTATTGCAGAAGAAACTCTCAACACCATCACATGTAAAATTACTCACTCTTAAATAAGAAGGGAGGTTGAAAATATACAACTTTGTTAGCTTTAGAGGTAGTTAAAAAATTGGTGGATTGTTTTTCAAAAAGTTTACAAATGTGAGAGGTAGATGAAAAAATGATAGTTTATTTTTTTTAGAAAGTTTACAAATGTTATATGAAATGTTTTCATTTAAAAAATTAAATCTTGGTATATTTAATTCACATGTGTTAATAAAAATATATGATAAATCTCCTTACAAGTATTTTAATATGTGTACTATCTTTACACTCTAATGTATATATTATGCACATTTTACTATTGGTGTTGAGTGTAAAATTACTATCTCTTACATAAGAAGCCTGGGTTGAAAAGATAGAGAAAAGGACTAAAGAAGAACTACAATATTGCAAGCTCGGGAGGTGGGTGAAGAAATGGGGCATTGTGTTAATTTGACAACTCAGTGAAAATTCCAACCATTGCATTAAATTTCTCTTTCGGAAAGGACCAAAATTGAATTTTGAAGCAGTCAATTTGGACAAGGAAAAATATATTTTTGATGGAGAACCCACATTGGCACATTTGTTCAGGTCGACCTAGAAGCAAAATGCACAGCCCTACAACACATATAAATACAAGTCAAGTCCTCCTCATTTGGAAACTCTTCAACACATCCATTTCTTCTCTCTCTTCATCAAATTGGTTCATACAACTCTAAGATCACAAGCTCTTCTCCACATGTGCGAAGGAGGAATATTTTTTCTGATTGATCAAGTTTCTAGTTTGTTATGGGACATTGACCAACTTTGACTTGAGGGATTTTGGCATGGTTTGATTGCGTTGTTTGGTGGAGTAATTATGTTCTAGCAATTCACATACTTTGGCACAAAAACCAAGGAATTTTTGGCACTTTGACTGAAAACCTATCACAAAATTTTGACCTTAGATCTGACAATTGGTTTCTCTCTCCATTGACTTGTTTGACTAGTTGATTTGGGATTGTTTTGTGCTCATATTAATCAACAAAGGAGGCTGCATTAATTGATCCACGACTAAGATCTTTTGAAGATCATTTGACTACTTAACTTAAGTTTGGTTAGGGCACACTTTGACAAGAATTAATTGTTGTTGACTTGGGCATATTTTCGGGGGACCAAATTTGAATTTAGTTGACTTCATGTCTCTCTCTTATCTTTATTTTGGACAAAATGATTGGAAAATTGACTTGATTAATATTGGATATTTGTTTTGGATATTCATCATTCAAATCTTGACTTTGACTCTTGGATGATGTACTCTCTCTGTTGAACATTTGAAGACAATCTAATAGAAGAAGAATTGCAAATGGTTTCCCCCTTGTGGGGTTTTTCCCTGGTCATTAACCAAATATTGTGCCTCTTGTCTCTTGGTTGTCTTTCATTGTGCACATTTTATAATTGTTCTATCTACTATTTCTCTAATGTTATTGGCTAATTGAAGAAGTGGAAATTGTAATTTGGATGTTATTTTAAATCTTTGAAGTAATAGTAGCAACATAGAACAATTCTTGGAGAAAAAATAACATGGGATCGGAGTTAAGTTGAAGACAAGCCCAAGCAACATAGAGCAAGAGAATCCATTCGAATGGTCATTTTGATTTTTTTGTTAAATTTCTACCTCATACTTCAAGTATAATGAGAAGCTAGTTGATGCATCTACCTTTACAGCTTGGAATAATAGGATCAATGTTACCTTAGATGAGTATGATGCCTTGGAATATGTGGAAAGGAATATTTCAACACCACTATAAAATGACCCCCAAGTTGTATAGTCCAAGTAAAATAAAAGTGAGATTAAAGCTAAGAAGACCAATATTGATTCTTTAAGAGATCATCTACTTGTTTACATTTCTTCTTTTAAAACATCCAAGGAAATGTACGATAATACTGTTAGCATGTATCAAGTGAAAATTTTGAGCCACATTATGGATTTGAACAATCAACTCAAGGAATATAATATGCATAAGGGAGATATTGTGTAATCATTCTTCATGATAATCACTCAAATCATGGATCAAATCTAGACTTCTCAAGAAATTGTACCTGACAAGGAATTGCTGATGACTACCCTTAATGGCCTTCCTTCCTCATGGGACATGTTCATTATTTCTACGCAATCAAGAGGAAATAATGATGATATCTAGGGGAATAATTCAAAGGCCAAATGAAGGAGAGCCTATTGCCTTCGTTGTTCAGGGGAAGAAGAAGAATAAGAAAAAAGGTAAGAGCAAGCCATCTAATGCTAGAAGACCTCCTCAAGCCAACTGAGACTCCAAGGACACAAGAATATGAGATAGAGATGGTGAATGCTACAATTGTCATCAAAAGGGTCATTATGCTTGAGATTTCCCTCAGAAGCGAGATTCTCTATGGAGAAATACTTCAAGTTCCTACAACAATAATCATGGCTACAACAACAACAGGTCATATGATAAAAGAGATGGAAGAAGGAATAATAGAAGAAGAAGAGACTCTCCTGATGATCATGATGAAAGAAATTGTCCATAGAAGAGGTCAAGAAATTCTAGTTATGAAAGTAATACTACTAATCAATATGAATATATCCTTATTTATGCACTTTCTAGTTCCTCTCCTCCATATACTTGGGATAGTTGGTTGGTTGATAGTGGGGCCTCTCATCATTTCTCTGGGGATAAGTAATTTCTCTCTAATTTGGTAAACAGGGAGTTATGTTTGGAAATTATTCTTGGAGATAACTCTACCCATCCTATTAAAGGCTTTGGGTCTACCAAATTTCACTTAGACTCAGGGGGATTTATTTTTCTTCATGATGTGATGTATGTGTCAGGATTGAAGAAGAATTTTGTATCTATATCTACTTTGGAAGACAAAGGAATGAGGGTTTCTTTCATAAAATGAAAATTACTTACTTGTCTTGTTGGATCCTCTATGAGAGATGCTTTCACATTGGGATCTAGATTTGAAGGACTCTATAGAGTCACTGGAAGGCCCCTTCTAGTAATGGTACATGATATAAATCATCAAAACAAGTCATGGGACCGATGATTAGCCCATCTCCACTATGAAGCACTTCTGAAATTAAATAAGTTGGTCTCTAGGATTCCCGATGTTCAAGCCCATAATTATGGAATGTGTCGAGGATGTACCAGTGGAAAGAAGAGAAGGGGACCATTCCCCTCTAGGAAGAACAGGTCTAATGAAACCCTTCATCTCATTCATTTTGACATATATGATCTAATTCCTATACATTTACGTCATGGCCATCTCTACTACATTACCTTCATTGATGATTTCTCAAGAAAGACATGGATATATTACTTGAATCATAAGGACAAGGCCTTTGAAATATTCAAAGACTTCAAGGCTTTGGTTTCAAATCAAAGAGGGAATAAAATTAAGATATTTAGGTCCAATAACGGTGGGGAATACATTTCAAATGAGTTCATATATTTTTCTATGAAGGAATGAATCAAGAAGGAGACTATTGTGCCCTATAATCCTGAACAAATGGAGTGACTGAGAGAAAGAACATTTCCATTGTGGAAGTTGCCCGAGCCATGCTCTATGATCAAAAGTTGTCAAGGTTCCTTTGTGGAGAACAACTACAATAGTATATATTCAAAATAGGGTTCCTCATCAAGCATTGGACAACAAGACTCCTGTGGAAGTGATCCAGGTGGATGCTGGTGGCCACCCACCTATCCCATTTGGACCCCCACAATTGTCTCTTTCAGCTTTTTCAGTTTTGCTAAATTGTAGCATAGTTTACTATTTTTAGCAGTTTTTCGGGTCCTGAACTTCCAGAGCCGTTTTGAGGCCCTAAACGGCATTTTTTGGGAAATCTGGGGGCAACATGGATCCAAGGACCATGTTTCCCTTCCCATAGTGGTAGTTCTCGGATAGATCTTTCTAACGAGCTATCATACGTGTCAAACGGAGATCGTATGTCAAAGTTACGACCCTGGGAAATTGATGTACCAATTTACCCAAACAGGGCCCACAATTTGGCGTTTCATCTTCTAGGGTTAGGTTTTGGGATGTGAAGGGTTTTTCATTGTTTCTCAACAATAAATAGGCCTTCGAGCCTCATTGTAACACAGTTCGGAACAGTTCAGAGGCATGTAGCCGCACATCTCTTCTCAGAGATAAGCTACCATCACCCTAGCTGGTTTATTTCCAATTCTGGTTGTAAGCATTTCAGTATTTTCCATTAATGAAATGAAGCATTATTTCCACTACATCTTTGTGTATATGGTTATCTCTGTATTTTATTGCATTCCTGTTTAAATCCGGATCAGTGGTATCAGAGCGGTCTACTTTTTTCTCTGTTTTTCTTTGCATGTCCCCAACGAGGTCAGGATATAAGGAGTTAGGGCTTGAATTGGTCAAACCTTTGTAAGACAAGCCTCGCAAATCCCGACGGCCTCCCATAGCAGATGAGAAGAAAGACGAGGGGGCAGGAGATCCTATCAAAATCTTGCTCGAAGAAACCCTCGAGCGACAAAGGAATGCGATGATGGACAACTTTGCACAGATCCTTCAACAGCTACCCAGAGGTGACGCATCGGCTTCCAGCAGCTACTCTGGAAACGCCATGCCCTTTAAGGTACAAGTTAATTTTGAAATCCCCATCTTCGAGGGTAAAATAGACGCAGATCCCGTAGATAAATGGTTAAATCTGCTAGAGGGTTATTTTTCTGTTCATGAATTTTCAAGTCGCGAAAAGATTGTTTTCGCTCTTCTCAAAGCAGCCCCCCACGTCAAGGACTGGTGGGAAACCTACTGCGAGCAGAAGAATGAAAGCATAGGCTCACTATTTTCAGCCGCACCCACTTGGGATTCATTCCGAGATGCCATCAAGGAGCAGTACTACCCTATCAAAAGCTATGAGGAAAAATACATCAAATGGACCACACTACCGCAGGGACGAGACCAAGATGTGCCAGAGTTCACAAACATTTTTCATACCCTTCGCACACAGTTGGGTATCAAAGATTCTGAGTTGCATCTGGTGCTCAAATATCGCGGCTGCTTGCACAAAATACATCCAGGAAGAGATGGAGTTCTTGAACATCTCCTCACTCGGCACAACATACCGATACGCTGTCAAAATCGAGCAAAAGTTCAAACAAAAGAAGCGAGACTTTGGATCTACAAATCTGAAGCCCAAAGGACAAATCCAAGGCGGGGTGACCCAAGACAACTTGTCGAAGCCGCAAGAAAAGAACAACATCACAAAACCGAAGAAGGACACAGGAAAGTGGTGTGAGTTCCACAAGAGTCCCACTCATAACACAAGTGAGTGTCGGACCAAGCAGTCATTGGTGGCCGAGTTGAAGGCTTCCGAATCAGATACATGTCCCGACCTTGAGCCAGAACCCGACAAGGGGAATGGCAAAGGGAAGAAGATCATTGATGTGGATCCCAGCGCCACTGTTGCCACTGCCAAGATGCAGAAGAATGAGCCCGAAGAGCCAGAGGAGGGGGAACGCCT
>APFE030525989.1:36968-54729 GCA_000404065.3 Pinus taeda
TCTCCTCACCCACAGGGGTACCACATAAGTTTTAGGTGGGCGACAAAGTTTGGTTACATCTGCAGAAAGAATGCCTTAAAGAGCCCATCAGAAGCTCCGACCACTCCGACATGGTCCTTACACCAGTACCAAGGCTATGGGCAACAATGCTTTGAAGCACGGCATTTCTCCATTCCTTCGCCTGCACCAAGTGTTCAATGTGGACCATCGTCGACCATGCTTCCCACCATTACTGGACACACCAGAGATTGCAGGACAAGTTCAACACATGGAGGAACTCAACGCAATGGGGACCATTGCTTCCTAAGGGGGGAGGAATGATCCAGGTGGATGTTGGTGGCCACCCACCTATCCCATTTGGACCCCCACAATTGTCTCTTCCAGCATTTTCAGTTTCCTTAATTGTAGCACAACTTACTATTTTTAGCAGTTTTTCGGGTCCTGAACTTCCGGAGCCGTTTTGAGGCCCTAAACCCCTAAACGACGTTTTTTGGGAATCCAGGGGCAACACGGGTCCATGGAACATGGACTGGTGTTGCCGTTCCAACAATGATAGTTCTCGAATAGATCTTTCTAATGAGTTATTGTACGCGTCAAACGGAGATCGTATGCAAAGTTACGACCCCGGGAAATTGATGTACCAATTTACCCAAAACGGGGCCCACAATTTGGCGTTTCATCTTCTAAGGGTCGGTTTTGGAATGTGAAGGGTTTTCCATTGTTTCTCAATACTAAATAGGCCTTCGAGCCTCATTGTAACACAAGTTCGAAACAGTTCAGAGACATGCAGCCACACATCTCTTCTCAGAGATAAGCTACCATCGCCCTAGCTGGTTTATTTCCAATTCCGGTTGGCATATTTCAGTATTTTCCATTAATGAAATGAAGCATTATTTCCGCTGCATCTTTGTGTATATGGTTATCTCTGTATTTTATTGCGTTCCTGTTTAAATCCGGATTAGGAAGCATTCATAGGTATCAAGCCCAATGTTGTTCATCTCTGGATATTTGGATGCCTTGTAAATTTTCATGTGTTGAAAGAAAAAAGGAACAAGCTGGAAGCCATTGGAAGAAAAATGCATGTTTTTTTGGTATTGTGAATATTCTAAAGCAATTATAACATATACTCCTGGTCAAAGGAAGGTTGAAATTAGTAGGGATGTAACATTCAATGAAGATGCTATTTGTAGAGAAAACAAGAAGTCGTGAAGGTACCAGGGATATGTTATATCAATGAAAAATATGATTCAAGTTGAGCCTCCCACCTTTGAAGAAGTCGTTAAAGAACAAGTATAGAAGGATGTTATGGTCGAAGAATATGAATCTATTATAATGAATGATGTATGTGATGGTGTGTCGAGACCGAAGGGAAAATACGTGGTGACTTCAAAATGACTCTACAAAATCAAGCATGGGGTTGATGGAAGCATAAAAAAATATCAGGCAAGGTTCATAGCCCAAGGATTCTCACAAAAAGAGGAAGAGGATTATGATGATATATTTGCTCTAGCTCCTCGCTACACCACCATTCAATCCATTGTTGCACTTGCAGCTATTCAAGGATGGACTCTTCACCAGATCGATATGAAGACTTCTTTCTAGCATGGGTTACTTCAAGAAGAAGTATATGTTGAAAAAACTCCAAGATTTGAAGTTCATGACAAAAAGACCCATGTTTTCCGATTGAATAAATCTCTCTATGGATTGTAGCAACCCCCCTGTGCTTGGTATGCCCGCATTGATAGTTACTTGATGAAGTTGGAGCAGTGTCGATCTCCAAACTTGTACTTTAAAGTGGTCCAAGTTATGCCTCTCCTTTTGGTAGTATATGTTGATGAATTATTCTTGACACATGCAGACCCTCTCATTCTTGAATGTAAGAAGGAGTTGGATTTTTAATTTGAGATAAAAGATCTTGGTTTGATGCACTATTTCCTGAGACTAGAGGTATGGTGAAGATCAGGTGAGATTTTACTTTCACAAGAAATATTTGGAATGGTATAATGCAATTCCTTACCTACACCTATGGATATGAATTTCAATAAGCTATATGGAGAGGATTCTAGAACAAACCTAGCAAACCCTTATGAGTATAGACAACTGGCTGGTGCTTTGATGTTCCTCGTGAACACTCACCTTGATATATGCTTCATAGTTAACACTTTGAGCCAATTTATGACCAAGCCTCACCATGTACATTGGGTCGCTGCCAAAAATATATTGAAATATCTACATGGGACTATTAACCTTGGAATGAGATATGACACTGGAGATGTTAGACTACATGGGTATACAAATGCAGATTGGGCTGGTAGTTTTGTCGACAAGAAGAGTACTTCTGGATGTCATTTTAGTCTAGGATCTGCGATGATATCATGGATGAGTGGGAAGTAGAAGTCTGTAGCCCTTAGTACAACTAACACCAAGTATATTGCAACCATCATATCAATTTGTGAAGCAGTTTGGTTGAGGTAGCTCTTTGGAGAGTTATTTGAACGGGTCCTGGACATGACAATTATCTATTATGATAACAAGAGTGGGATTCATTTGTTAGGTAATCATGTGTTCAACAACAAGTCCAAGCATATTGATATCAAATATCATTACATCTAAGACATCATGTAAACAGGAGTTGTGAGATTCCTTCACATTTCGACAGATGAGTAGATAACCAATATCCTCACCAAGGTTTTGTCGAAAGGGAAGTTCTTGGTTTTTAGAGAGCAACTTGGATTAGTTGAGATGAACCTTTAGGATAAGGGTCCCAACTAATCAAGAACACTGAGCACTTCTCTTCCCCTTGGTTGAGCTCCCAGGGTGAGGAATGAAGTTGATGAGCTCGTGGGGATGGGAGACCTATGACCGATAGGGTGTCGAGACCTAAGATCTCCCCTAGTTAGAGTATACCCCATTTAGCGTCCTACCAACTCAATCGGATAACCTCCCCATCTTGCTAATGGGATGAGGGACTTGGGATAAAGTGTGATCCCTACGCCTTGCCGTAGGTGGATCTCACCCAAGTTGGTGGATGAAAGTGGTCTACCATCTGAATATCTAGGGTTAAGATTGATGATCAGGACCAATAGGATAAAGTGTGATCCTTACGTCTCACCTATTGTTAGGGACTTTAGGATATAATGTGATGCCTACCCATTTGGGCAGGTTGATCTCTCCCATTGTCTTTAGTTCCAAGTGGTAGTTATGGTTCCCCAAGGGTGATGATTATGGGTGGTAGCTGAGTCTCCGTTATGGTGATGGAGTCAAGGTGGTAACTAGAGCTCCATTGCAACAATTATTCTTCTTTAGATTCGAGAGTGTTCATGAGATGAGCAGAGACAAGAAAATATGATCAAGGATGCACATGACATGATGTTGAGATACTTGTGATGATCACATGATGCAGTTGGAATTTATCCCTAGCTGAGAGGGAGAGTTAGTTTGGAAGCTCAGCGACAAATTCCAACCATTGCATTAAATTTCTCTTTCCAAGAAGACCAAAATTGACTTTTGAAGAACTTAATATGGACAAGGAAGAAAATGTTTTTGATGGAAAACCCACATTGGCACATTTGTTCAGGTTGACATAGAAGTAAAATGAGAAACCCTCCAATGCATATACATACAAGTCAAGTCCTCCTCATTTGGAAACTCATCAACACATTCATTTTTTCTCTCTCTTCATCAGATTGGTCCGTATAACTCCAAGATCATAAGCTCTTCTCCACACGTGTGAAGGAGGACGTCTATTTTCATATTGGTTGAGTTTCTATTTTGTTTTGGGATGTTGACCAACTTTAAATTGAGGAAATTTGGGATGGTTTGACTTCATTATTTGGAAGAGTAACTCTATTATAGCAGGCCACATACTTTGGCACAAAATCCATGGACTTTTTTGCACATTGACTTGCTAGACCGATAACCATACATGCAAGAGAAAATATATTTTTCGTCGAATCAAAGGAATTCACCATTACAAAAGAGATATACAAAATAAGCATGAGCGGATGATAGTAGCATGAGCAAGTAGGGTTTCTATAGATTTATGGAGAGTGAATGATAGTAGCATGAGCAAGTAGGGTTTCTACAGAGCCACCCTAACTTCTCTAAAAGCATTCATAACAGACAAAGGACTGCAGAATCGACCTACAACGGACCTGTTGGCAAAAGCCATGAATGGAATGGTATGGGGGAGGGTGGAGAGATCCCCTCCTACCAGAACATTGCAATAGACGAATCTAGCCAACATGGAGAATCCGACAAGAATGGAGGAAAAGGAAAAGGAATGTCGGTTTTTGGAGATAAATGGCAAGTAGGCTTGGGAGGTAAATGCCTACCGAGGGACGCTAGGAAACCAAGATTTGTTATTCCAAACAACAAACTGGAGGAATATTGAAAATACATGGAGGACCATGCCCTTATCTGCAAATTCATCGGGGCTTGGCCAACAGAGAAGGAACTGATCAAATGGATCCAGTAGCGGTGGTAACCGAAAGGACACATTGATCTCAAGCTGGTGGCAAAAGGGTTTTTCACAGTGATCTTCTCTAACCTTAAAGAAAAAGAGAGGTTTTTTGAAGATGACCCCTTTTTCTTTAACAATGCAAGTCTCTTCATTAGACATTGGGAGGAATGTTACAACCCAGATCAGGAAAAGCTCCTAGCAGCCACAATCTGGGTTTAGCTTTTTGGCTTGATAATGGACTTCTGGGATCCATAAATACTAGAAGGAATCAGTAACTCTATTGTAACCTTCGTCAAAGTTGCAAACTCTACAAGAAAAGGTAGATACACCTCTTATGCTCGGATCTGTTTCTATATGAATATCACTGAGTCGCTTCCAGACTATATCAAACTAGAATACCGTGATGAGATTTGACAACAACCCCTAGACTATGAACATATTCCTTTCAAATTTCATCGATTCCATGAGTATGGCCATCTATATCGGGCCTTCCCATTAAACCAGAATGAGAACCCCTCTACGGAGAAAAGGGCAGGGGAAACGAAAGCAAGGGAGAATGGGAAAGGTGCACAGGAGAAAATGGAACCAGAGGCAGACAGGGAACCAGAGAGCAAGTCAAAATGAGAAATAGTAAAGAGGCCCTAATTAGTTTGCGGTTCTCCAGGAGGATGAAACGGCGTAGATAACCCTAGACAACACCATGGAAACAGAAAGCCTGAAAGAAAAGGAACTAGAAGGAAATAAGCTGAAGACAAAGGAGGTAGGAGTGACCCAAGGAAAGGAGGCCACAATGCAAATGATCAAGGAAAACCCAATGGAGATTGATAAACCGAAAGAGGATCTGAGCCTAGAAGAACAAGCGATGAAACATTTGCTGCAAGAATGCAGGCATCTGGACAAACACTTCATCCCAGAGGATCAAAAACAACTCTATAAGGAAACCTTAAAACAATATAAAAACAAAAAGGGCTCAACTATCATAGCTCAGCCGAACCATCTAGGGTCTCAAGTCAATCAAGGACAGGATACAGGAACCCTAGGAAAAGAGGGAAAGAAGCGGGGTAGAAGAACAATGAAAGAATCCATCTAGATGGTTGGGGAGCTACTAGAAAATTCTGGGAGAGTAGTTCCATTGTCATAGGTCTTTCAACAACCCTTGAAATTGTTGAAATGATTATTACATCATGGAACATAAGAGGCCTCAACAAAAGAGGCAAACAAAGGTACCTTAAAGAGAGACTGAAGAAAGATAAGCAAAGTATCATGATAATACATGAAACCAAAGTGAAGAAAATTGAAAGGGGTTCTCGAAAACTTTAAACCCAAATACCCAATCATGGCCCATGATGCAAGAGGAAGTGTTGGGGGACTAGATATTATATGGAATCCTGAAGATGTTTGGTTCTAAGACTGGGTTAGCCTCCCAAGAATTCTGTCAGGGAAATTTCAAAACATTGGATCTAAAGAATGGGTGTTTCTTACATGAGTATATGGGCCTCATACCCTGGGAGAAAGAGGTGCTTTCCTTCAAAATCTGGAAAACATGAGAAATCTATTCCTAGAAGATCTGTGAGTAGTCGGAGGGGATTTTACTATGATCAACTCCTTAGCGGAGAAGAAGGGAGGAATGAGAAGAGTGGATGCAAACATGGAAGCCTTTGGAGATATCATATCTGAACTACACCTTAGGGACATTCCAACAATTAATGGTGTTCATACCTAGAATAATAGAAGGGGAGTGATACATCAAGTCGCTTCACAATTGGATAGGTTCCTAATCTTGGAACAAGCTGTAAGTGGAAATATTTTCGTGGAAACCACGTTCCTCCCATGTATGGGCTCTAATCATTGGCCGATAAGACTAGAAGTGGACCTGAAAGAAAGACCTAAGAATAGACCTTTTAGGTTTGAAGCCTTTTGGCTAAGAGACTTGGGTCTCCTTAAAATACTTGAGGAATGGTGGAAAACGAGTGAACAACAACGAAGGAATTGTATGCATAATTTTTAGCTAAAACTCTGATAATTAAAGAAGAAACTCAGGAAATGGAACAAAGAATAATTTGGACATATTATGAATGACCAAAATGAGATAAATAAGCACATGATGGAGGTGCAACAACAAATCATACAGGAAGGGAGATCGGAAGAGCTTGTCAGAGAAGAAGGGAAGATACTAAACCATCTGGAGGAAAGAAGAAAACAGGAAGAGATCCTCTAGAAGCAGAAATCTTGAGTCAACTGGTTGTGAGAAGGAGAGAGAAATACAATATTCTTCCATAAATCCATGGTTCATCACAGGCAACATAATAAAATATACTCCCTGAAAGATGAGGAAGGGCACCGTCGAGTCCAACATGAAGAAATGGAGGAGCTCCTTGTAAACCACTTCAAAGGCCTCCTCTTAGAACCTCCATAGAACATAATGGAAGCAATGAAAAGGATCACACAACAAATACCCCATCTAGTAACATGAGATCAGAACCTGGCCTTGATGCGAATTGCTGCCTTGGACGAAGTGGAAGATATTGTCAAGGGAATGTAGAAAAATAAGGCCTCAGGCCTGGATGGGTTCACCATGGAATTCTACCTGGACACCTGGAAATTCATGGGCCAAGGTATCGTAAAGGTAGTAGAGGAGTCTTGCCGCAACCAAAAGTTATGCCCCAGCCTGAACTTTACTTTTATTGATCTTATTCCTAAAACTTTGAAAGTTGAAGATCCTCAAGGATTTTGTCATATTTCTTTATATAATGTTATTTATAAAATCATTGCTACCCTTATTTTAAAATAGCTAAAACCTCTCTTGCTGAGCCTCATCTCTTCGGAACAAACAGGATTTATAGAAGGTAGGAAAATTCTGGATAGGTTCATCACCTTTCAAGAAGTTGTACACACTCTCAAGGCTAAAAATCTTCCTGGTATGATGATTAAGTTGGACCTCTCCAAGGCTTATGATAGGCTTAGTTGGGACTACCTGTCTGGTATTCTTAAAGCTTATGGTTTTTCCCAAAGATGGATAAACTGGATCCTATCCATGACCTCTTCCCCTGTCATTTCTATTATGTTGAATGGGACTCCTACCTCCACTTTTAATCCAACTCGGGGCCTAAGGAAAGGTGGCCCAATATCACCTTTTCTGTTTATTATTGTTGTTGAAGGGCTGGGACATTATATTAAAAATGAATTCACAGAATCTAGTCTTAGATGCCTAAGGATCTCGAGCAACGACTTAGCAATCACCCATGAACAATTTGTAGATGATATCATGCTATTCTACCAGGTCTCCTTCAGGGAAGCTCGTCGAATAAAAGAGATCCTTAGCACTTTTATGGAAGATTCTGGGAAAAATATAAACAATGACAAATCTTGTATTTTCTTCTTTAAAACTCAAGGGAATGTCAAGATCCATCTAGCAAGGATCCTATGGTTTAGTACTGGAAATCTCCCATCTAAATACCTAGGTTTGCCTCTATTTGATAATCCTCTAAAATTATCCCGCTGGCAACATATCCTCCAAAAACTACAGGGAAAGCTAAGTTGTTGGGCCTTTAGATTCCTCAACCTTGCCGGCAGTACTGTAATTCTTAAAGCTATGCTGCAATCGATACCCATTTACCAACTCTCAGGCATGGCAGCCCCCAAACAGGCGTGCACCAAAATGCTTGATATCTTCAAGAAATTCTTGTGGGGACGGGCTCAACAGATCAAAAAATGGGCACTAATATCTTGGCAAGGCTTGGCTAAAAAGAAAATGGATGGCAGGTTAGGCCTTAGAGACCCTTACTTCTTGAACAAAATAATGGGAGAAAAATTGTGGTGGAGATGGATGGGAGGGGGAAGGGACCTATGGAAACAAATATGGACAAGAAAACACAATATGCTTAAGAGAACTAAGGATATTATGAGATACAGAGACCCCCCAAAAGGATCGACAGTGTGGAACTTGGCAGCCCAAAATAGATACCTGATAGACCAGCACGCCTTTTGGGAGATCCGTAATGGAAGAATAGAAATATTTTGGCTCGATTCTTGGCAACAAAGGGAACAAATGATCGATAAGAAAGAACTCAGGGACATATATCTATATACCAATGATAGGAACATACACTTGATGGAGAAATTTTGGAAAGAGGACCAAGGAATGGGAAGTTGGAGGAGATGGAAGAAGAAGGAGGATTGGGATTAGGTCATTGAGACTAACCAATGGATAGTGCTAAACAAAGAGCTGAGATCAAGACAATTAACAATCTGAAATGATCCTGATATCCTAATATGGGGCCATACTACAAAAGGAACCTTCACCATAAAATAAGCCTACAACATTCAAGTAGGACAAGGTCAAGAAGGGTAAGACATTATATGGAAAAAAATATGGAAGGGAGGATGGTGGCCTAAGGTATCTCATTTCTTGTGGCTGGTTTGTAAAGGATATATTCTAATATGGGAGCAATTGCAGAAAAGGGGATTCCAGGTTCCTTCCTTTTGTTGGCTCTACCAACAACACATAGAAGATCTAGAGCACATGCTCAATGTATGCCCATTCACTGAACATAAATGGAGGCAAATGCAAAGAGTCTTTGAAAGAATGGATCGAGACCAGCATAGCATTAAGGAAACAATCCTTCTCTGGAGGAGCCATATATTCTCAAGCCCGATATTAAATCGAGCATGGGGTCTGGCCTTAGGATTTAATCTATGAGCAATATGGAAAGAGTGAAACCAAAGAGTCTCTAAGAATAAACCCACTGCTCATGAGAATGTGTGGGAAGGAATAGTCCAGAATAGTAGGGAAACAATCCTAGTTGAGTAATGGCACCAAGAAGATTGGCAAGTTCCCCCCCAAGAAGCTCGAATCCTCCTGAAACTCAACCTATCATAAAAAATGATAGCTCCATCAGCCTGGAAAAAATATCGGGTAGGCTCAATACCCCGATCTCACTTCACCCCTCCTCGAGAAGGATTCATAAAACTCAATTTTGATGGGGTGTCAAAATGGAATCTATGAGTGGTAGGACTAGGTGGCCTCTTCCAGGACCCCTGAGCTAACACTCGATTAATTTATGCTGACTCATGTGGGATAGCAAGTAACAATGAGGCAGAGTTTGTGGCAGCAAGACAGGGACTTCTAATCGCTGTCAAAATGGGGTATCGAAACTTAGTGGTAGAAGGAGACTCAAGCCTGGTCATCAACACATTGGCAAAGCTAAAAAAATGGAACAAGCTCAGCAAAGTTGGAGGATAACTTGACTTATCCACGAGATAGGAGAAGTAATTCAAAATTTTGGTTACATTTTGGTCTAGCATGTTAGAAGAGAAGAGAATAAAGGGGCATATTTTCTTTCCAATTAGGGATGCAACCATCAAAATGAATCGCTGGAAAAACTATGGCCAGTTCAACCTTGGGATGAGAGATTTAAAACCCTGGGGGAAATACTAGAGAAAGATCACAGGAAAAGCTAAGATAATAGCTCCCCAGAAACACAAGACCCCGATCAGGGTGCGAGCCGGTGGTTGGGACAACCTGGGCATATTAATGATGCGTACCTCTGAGACATGTACCTCTAGCCCCCACATGGTCAAGGCGATGGGTGCAGTGACCCTTGGCATGAGTGCATGCAAAGGTGGTGGGAAAGGTGGCAAGGACAAAGGCGAGGTAAGATGTAAATGGTAATACGGTAGGCAAGAGGGCGAAGTTGGAATTCTAGTTTGCAAAGGAAGAAGGTACTGTAGAGGAACGGGAAGGTGACAGCTTCTTCGGCTCCAAGCTTGGAGATGACCTGCATCTATATATAGGTATGTTTTCTGGCCTTTCTTCTCCATTGCAATGACATCCTATTTGGGGTTTTGCTAGTGGGAGAGGGGGGATAGTAGGAAGGTCAATTGGGGGGTTGAGAATTGTTGGTGGAAATGGGGAAGGAAATTGGTAGAAATTTCCTGGTTCTGTGTTTTATATCCTGCATCTGTCAAGTATTTCTTATGGTATCTATTATGTTAACCCTGTGCTATCTGGTTTGGAGAACTCAGGTTCTATTAGCCGAGGTTGGTGTAGGGTTGGTCGTAGAAGGCATGTGAGTGATGGTAATGAGATGGATGTTGACGTAAGGGGGGAGCAGTCAACTTGGCACATAGGAAGTAGGCCATGCTACTACAACCAAAGCACTCACTGGGATAATGGGCATTCCCATTGGGAATATGGAAATGACATGGACTTAGAGTGGAAAGTTAATCATGATAAAGAGAGTGGCACCACTAAAATTCCTTAGCTAGAGGGGGAAGGGTTACCAAATACCACTTGAAAATCTGATGGAGTGACGACGGGCTCGCAAGTTTGACTATGGCAAGGAGAGGCTAACCTAACAATGACTGGAAGGTATTGGGCATGGAGGAGGGGAGAGATAGAGGGCTGTTGGAGGCAGACCCCTTTGGGGACTGTTCTGTCAGCCATTCTAGCTCTGACCCCGATAGGGAAAGGATTGAGGAAGATCACGACATGGCTTACCTTACTGACAATGAAATTTAGGGAAGGAACCAAATTATATTAAACTATTTTAGATTAACGAACTGTCAGTGTGAACATGTCTCAGGAATTTATGATATGGCTCGTTCTGCGAGAGGTCGTGGTTGCAGAAGGAAGGGACCGACCCCTTAGAGGGATAAGGAGTCAAGTACGTCAGAGCCCTAAAGGGGAATAAAGTCGGTATAGAACCTTATCGTTGAAGTGTAGAGGCCTACTGTGAGGGTACTGATGAGGGAATTCAAAAGTTGTTATAAGAGTAGGAAGAGGAAATAAAACAGGGCAGCGAGATAGAAGAGGATATGGAAAATTGGAGGACCTTAGTCTTGGACTCGGGAAATACTAGAGGAAGAATCACATAGTTGAAACAGACCTTGTATCTCTATTGGTTGACGAAGAGTCTATTAGGCAAAGCCATGGAACAAATCTCGATAGGCATGGCGGTTCTAGTCTAAGGTATGCTGAGCTACAAGAAAGACCTACAAAAAATTTAATTCCGGCTGCATAAGTAGGACATCAAGTTGGACAGAATTGAAAGACACAATTCATGCATCTTAGAACTATCTGAGATGCCTGGATCAACAGTTAAGGACCCGACACAAGTGGAATCATCCTCGGAGGAGAAGAAGGGCTAGTTAGTTCCCTATGTTTACTTTTGCTTTATACTTTTGTTTTATATGTGGACAACTTTTAATTTCCATCATGCAAGTCTATGTATAGCCAGAAATCTAGAATATGGACATGAAACAAAGACATATATATAGCTTGGGTAGAGAGATTAAAACTCTATTGTTTTTAGATGGCTTACAATGTGGATAGGTGGCCAATAGACTTGGTTTCCCTCCGGGGCAAGTTGAGGCCACCTAGCCAATCTATGTGGTGTAAATTATCCTATGTTTGAATAGAAAATGAAAAGGTCCTGCCAAGCTTAACAAAAAAAAATTGCAGTTTAATGTAACTATGTGACAATGATTGTTAGGTTGATTTCCACATTAAGAGAATGTTTGTCACAATGCAACCTTTGGTAGATTTTTATACAGTTCCGACTTGACAATATTAACCATAATATTAAGCAAAATATTATAAGCCATAATGTTACAAAACCTAATATTATAAACCTTAAGATTAATATTAAACCCTAGGGATAATATTATAAACCATAGGATTAACACTAAATCCTAGGATTAATATTATAAACCCTAATATTATAAACTATAAACCTAATATTAAACCCTAATATTATAGTCTCAATATTAAAAAACCTAATATTAAACCCCAATTTTATAATGCCGCAATGTGGCGTTGAATAAATTACAGTGTAATGTAACACTGTGACAAAGATTATGAGATTGATTGACGCATTGAGACATTGTTTGCTACAATGCCACATCTGATAGATCTTTGTACCATTCTAATGTCACAATATTAAACCTTAATATTATACCCAAATATTATAAACCCTAACATTATCAATCCAAATATTATAAACCCTATGCTTATAAACCCTAAAACTAATATATTAAATGTTAATTTTAATATATTAAACCCTAGGATTATAAACCCTAATATTAATAGTATGAACCCTAGAATTAATATTATAAACCATAAACTTAATATATTAAACCATAAGTTTAATATATTAAACCCTAAGATTAATATAGTAAATCCTAATTTTACTATATTAAACCCTAGGACTATAAAACCTAAGATTAATATTACAAACCCTGGGATTAATATTAATCATAAACCGTAAGATTACTATTATAAGCCCTAGGATTTTTTTATTTTTTTTTACAGGAATGATTATGGAGCTTTATATTAATCTTGGGTAGAATGCCAAAATCTGATTACATTATGTGCTTCTTTGTCTTGATGCATTTCTTCGCTAAGAAAGTAGCTGAGACTTACAAGATTCTTCCTTGGATTGACCCCTGCTGAGTTATTTTCAAAGATTTTCCCCCACTTGAAAATACAAATGAATTGTTTTAGTAATAGGCAGTAGAACATGGCAGCAGTCTAATTATGGAATGGGTTCCCATAATTCTTCTTCCTCTTTCAGCTTAGTCCCGACAGAGAGTAGGGCAGCTTTATTAGCTTCGATGTCCGCCTTTTTATTGTGGATTCTCAACACATGGTAGTACTTCAAATCCTGAAAGTTGCTTTCCAAGCCTTTGATCCTGGTGATCAGCCTTGCTAGATTGAGCTCAGGTACTAGAGTGCTGGAAACCATTGCATTTATAATGACTTGAGAGTCTCCTATGATGGTTGCTTCATTAATGTCCGGTTCTTTAAGGGTCTTGAGTCCTTGGAAGAGGGCTAAGGCCTCATCTTGGATGCTAGTAGTGTAACCAAGACCCCAAGCGTAGGAATGAATTTTTTCCCCGATTTGATTTATAACAACACCTCCTGCACCAGCTTTGCCCGGATTTCCCTTTGCTGCTTTGTCAAAGAAAAGTGAGTGCCTTGCTTGCGATTTAAGCCACTCTTGGAAGTCATTCTCGAGCTTTCTTATTTTCCATTCTTTGATAGTGGGGGATTTTTTCACTGCTGGATGGAATTGAAGTTCTAGCGTTGATCCCCATGCTATGTCCTACTGTCTGAGATTGGAGTCGTCTTTTAGATCAATCAAGCACTCCTTTATGTGACTTCTAATTTTGGTTTCTAGGACTTTGTGGCTCTGTTTTGTATTTCTGAAAATTCTTTTATTACGCTCTATCCATAACTGCCAACAAATAATTTTTGGGAGGACAATCCATGATGCTTTGATAATCATATTTTTAGGAGGAGGTCCTGGAAATTTGTTTGCCCATTCAGAGAAAATTTCAGATGTGGAGTGAGGAACAGTGAAATTAGGATCCAGATCGTGGGTAAAATAGGACCAAATCTGCCTGGAGAAGCTGTAATCTAGCATTAGATGGACTGTTGTCTCAGCGTTGTCATTGCACAGAGGACAGATGGAAGGGCTGTGGAAGCCTTTCTTCTGTAAGTTATCATAAGTTAAAAATTTTCTGTGGCAGTAAACCCAGGCGAAGAAATCGACCTTGGGCCAAGATGGTAGTTTCCATATGCCTTTCCAAGGAGCTGGATTCGTAGGAACATGAGGTCACTCGATAAGTTTAGCATACCCCTGTGCAACTGTATATCCGCTGCCTTTTGGTCCCCAGCCCATCTCATCTCTCTTCCGCGAATGCGTTGGTGCCAGACCATGGAGGGCATCGAGGAGCGTGGTCCACTCTGAGATCAGGTTGTCCAGAACATGTAAATGCTTCCAGCCTGCCCATTTTGCATCATTCCAGCATGAAATATCCCACAAGGTTTGCATGCCTTCGCTGTCCATCCAACAACGCAGCAAATTTATGGATGCTCTGGTTTCAATTGGCTCTTTGTTCATTATTCTGTCCGACCATATATTAATTTTTTTTCCATTTCCTGGTATCCAGCAGGAGTGGGCAGATATTAGTGATGTTGCTCTGTCATATATTTTGAGGAATGTCGAATTTGGTTGGCGTATCACATTGTCTAAGCATTTGACTCTTGGACCTCTGAAATATTTTTTCCAGACCACCTTTTGGGCCCAGCCAGGATTGGGGGTGATGATCCTCCAAACGATTTTTGCAGCCATTGCCACTTTCTATTGACGAAGGTTCTTGAAATTTAGGCCACCTTCCCACAGCGGCTTGGAGATGATATCCCAACTGACAAGAGGGATATTTTTTTCATTTTGTTTCCCTCCCTTCCAGAAGAACCTCCTTATGTATTCCTCCATTTTGCTTAGGATGATTTTCAGAGCGAGGAGTCATGAGAATTGGAATAGAGGCAAGCTGTTGAGAACAGATTTTATTAAGACTGTTTTGCCTGCAGCATTCAACTAGGAGTATCACCAGGCTTGAATCTTTGCCTTGAACTTTCTAACTGTGGGAGACAATCTTTGCTAGATGATCTCTTATGAGATAATGGGAGGCTCAGGTATTTAAAGGAAGACGGGGTGGAGGAAGCTTCAAAGCCCAAGCATCTGGAGATGGCAGATAGCAGCCTAGGTGAAGTATTCCAGCTGAAGCTTCACTAAACTCATTTAGGATTTCTTTGAACCTTGTGGCAAAGGGAATGGAGGCGGGACCTAATAGCAGTGTGTCATCCGCAAACAAAGCATGGTTAATATTTTTGGTCCCTCTTGCAATGCGTAGACCATTAATTTCTTGTTCATGCAACTTTTTATCTAGCAGGAAGCTGAGGGCTGAGGCCTGAATGAAAAAGAGCAGGGGGGATAAAGGGCACCCCTGCCTGAGTCCTCTCGAGGATTTAAAGAAGTATGTGGCTCTTCCATTGACAAGAGGAGCTATCCATGGCTCTGAGATGCATGCCCGGATCTAATTGATGAAGTTTGTTCCAAAACCAAATTTGCACATAACATTTACAAGAAAGCTATGATTGACTCGATCAAAAGCATTTGCTAAATCAAGTTTAATCACCATACCTTGCTCTTTTCGATGTAGACTCGAGTGTATTGCCTCCTGGACCAGTAGAAAGTTGTCCACAATCTGCCTTCCATGAATAAAGCCTCCTTGATTCTCTGGAATTATTTTGGGGAGGATAAATTTTAATCTGTTTGCAATTACTTTGGTGATCAATTTGTACCCTGTATTACATAGAGAGATCGCCGAAATCTATTGAAGTTATTGGCACCGTTTTCCTTGGGTATGAGCACTAAAAACGTAGAATTAGTGCTGCCTCCGATTTTCTGAATATTTTGGGATTTTTTAACCATTTTGAGTAGATCATGTTCAATAATCAACCAGCAAGCTTTGAGGAATCTAGCAGAAAAACCATCCAGTCCATGGGCCTTATCCGGGTCCATATTGAAGAGAGCCTTTTTCACCTCATCTTTAGTGACTTTGGCCTCCAGAAATTCATTTCTTCGCTGAGAAATTACAGAGGGTATATTTTCTAACAGCTCCGGGTAGTGGCTTGGGTCCTTGTCTTCACTATATAATTTTTGGAAATGTGTAAACGCTGCTCTCTTTATGTGATCAAAATCCTTATGGATATCTCCCTCTTCTTTAATCTCTGAGATAGTGTTGAAGCATTTCCTTGCCTAGGCTTGTTTATGAGAATAAGCAGTGTTCCTTTCCCCTGCTTTAAGCCAGAGGTTTCGAGATTTCATTCTCCAATACTCTTCTTCAGCTAAGCAGGCTTTGTGATATTGTTGTTGTAGCAGAGTTTCTTGTTCTAGAGAATCTTTTGTGGGCATTGCATTTTCCATATCATTTTGATGGGCAAAAAGAGTTGCCTTAGTGGTTTTCCTTATTGTGGCCGGATTGGACAGTGTTTTGGCCCATCTTTTTAGAGCTCCTTTCACCCTTCTGAGTTTTTCCTCCCAAATATAGAACGACGATCCTTTAACTAGTTGGTTCCAGCATTCCTTGACAGTTTGCATGAAATCAGGCTCCTTTACCCAAAGAGGGTTGAATCTAAATGGGATGGGACCCAAATCATGATGAGCTAAAATATCTAGCTTTATAGGCTTATGATCAAAGATGATGTTGGCAAGAATATGCATTCTCGGCTCTAATCCTAGCAGCAGATAGGAACTTTGGATGATAAATCTGTCTAATCTAGCAGCAATGTGTCTAGGGCCCACTCTTTTGTTAGACCAAGAGTATTTACCTAAAGAGGGCTTGATGTCCAGCAAATCCCAGTCTTGCACTATGTCCTCCACCCATTCTCTAGCCGGATCTCGAACTATGATGCCTCCTTTTTTTTCTGATGGATGTAGGGTAAGGTTGAGATCGCCAGCAATTATTATGTTTTCCAGATCTGTCAAATCTGCTTGATGTCATATAGAGTCCCAACAATCTTTTTTTTCCCTAATGTTGACTGGAGAGTAAACATTGAAAAGGCAAAACTTTTCCTTTGTATCCAGCTTCTGCATTTTCAACATCAACGAATGGTTGTTCCTGGCCTCGAATAAAACTATAAATTTATTGGCATTCCAAAGAGTAACTATCCCTCCTAAGGCACCCCAGGCGGAGATTTCTCTTGCTTCGCTTTTTCTCCAGAGGTTCTTGCTTGTTTGAAGGAAGACAATGTCTTCCAGCTTTGTCTCCTGGACTATAAGTAGATCTGGGGTTTTTGTCCTGATTAGACTTCTGATGGCTTCTTCCTTAGTTTTTCTCCCCATCCCTCTGCAGTTCCAGGAGATGACCTTCATTATTTATACTTTTGGGTGGCTCCCTTGGAGCCTTGGGGTGGGTTTTTCAATATCTTCAGCTTTGATGCTAGCATTTTCTCCAAGGTTGGTTGACTACCCTGAAGTTTTTCATTGTAAGTCTCTTGCTCCCTTTTTTCCCTATCGGTTTTCCGACCTCTTGTTGATCTTCTTACCGGGGTGTGGGACTCTCCTATTTCTCCTTCCTCTTCTGATTCTTCTGTTTCCTGCTCTTCTTCTTCATCTTCTATATTCATGCCTTTTGGATCTTTAGCACTTGTTCCTTTGAGAGAGATTGAGATTGAGGGAGTACCTTTGCTTGTGGGTTGAGTGTTATGCTCTTGACCTGCAAATGATACCCAAATACAGAATATGCGAAGAAAAGAGACCCAGAATACAGAATATGCGAAGAAAAGATACCCAGAACACAGAATAGCAATGAGTTTATTATACAGAGAGTAATGTTCACTGGCCTTTTCGAGGGGGCAACCTCCAATAGAGCAGAGCTTGATTACAAAATAAGACACGATGCTCCTCGCAGGGAGTTTCTATCCTTTATATATGACTCCTACGTGCAATA
>APFE030525998.1:3605-24396 GCA_000404065.3 Pinus taeda
CCAGTCAAAAATAGAACAGTCAAATATTATTAGCTCTTAATAATATTTGGACTATAAACATTATCTTATCCTCTTGTAGCACTTCAGTTCGAGCTACAGATGTGGCACATGCAACTGCCAGAAGGAAATACACTTTTCCTATGGATTAGGTGAGCTATTGCATGAAGGACTTCAGTTAGAACTCAAATGATTGAGTTTGGTGGAGTTGAATGAGGAGTTGATGGAGTTGTGTTCAGTTTGACTTAGTTGAACTAGATGTATTTAGTCTAACTGACAAATACACTAGTGATGAGTGGTGTGAATTAATTATTAATTAATTCACTAATTATTAACTCATAAATCAACTAAAGAATACATCAGTTAACTCAGTGCATGGACAGTTTAGTGGAGACAAGTGTTAGAGGTGAGTGAAAGGGCAAGACAACTGTTAGTTGTGACTATAGTTGTGCATGAGATTTGCAAAATCAGTGGATTGAGATTGCCAATGATGATTACGTAGTGCAACACAAAGGAAATACGAGTTTGGATCAGCCATTCTCATCTATTCTCAACAGGATTGCGCAATGGAGGCAGGCAAGCAGCGGAGGAGATTTGAACCTATGATTGATTCAGATCTGAGCTAGTTTGTGTGTAACAGGTGGAGATAGTACTGAGTACCTGCGAGGAGTATTGTATTATGTATTGTTACATGTTCTCAATCAATATAATATACAGATAGTCGAGGGGTTTTCAGCTGTGTGCTTTCCCCAGTACATACTGTGTTGATATGTGTGATTGATGTTTCAATGTATGCATGCGATTGTTTCTTAATTCTGCAAAATTGATGATCAATGTAGAGGAGGTTATGTATTATGCATGATTCCGAAAATAGTGTATAATCAGGATAATCTCTGTGAATAAGTGTCATATTATTCAAAATTTCTACAAAGATGACTGAAAAGGTGCATACTAAAGGGAAAGATCATCAAGCAAGCTTATTCCATAATTCTCTGATCAAAGTCATAGTTCTCCACCAGCTCAAACAAGTCAATATGTCATGGGAAGCATTCTTGGAGGCAGCTACTCTCTTTCCTATCTCTCATTAGTCCAAAAGCCTCAATACTCCTACATCATCTGAGCCACAAAGACTTGAGCCATCTAGCATACCATCAGTGACAAAAAGACAGCCTAGGACAGATGTTTCACAAACATACAAGAAGGGTAAGAGGTTGGTTTTTGCCCCTGAGATAGAAAGAGACATGCTTACTCCTAAACCTATGACTAGGGCTCAAGCAAAAAGAGTGCCTAAGGAGGTTATTATTGAAGAAGTTCAAGTTGAAGCCATGAGAGAGCCATCACCTAGGGATAGAGATCCATTGCAGCATCATGAAGAGGTACCCCCTGAGATAGATATGACTGATCATGGAAATGAGGCAGCGAAAGACATCATTAAATAGTAACAGGCATAGATCAAAGAGTTACAAGATGACCTTTCTGAAGCCAATTTCATGGTGGATTTCTTGAAACAAGAGAATAGGCAACTGAAGCTAAGCCTAATGCAATAAGGTAAATCACATGAAGATTCTCCCTCATATAGCAGAGTAGATCTTTTGGCAGCCAAGGACAAGGGAAAAACAGTCATTAATGTAGAGCAAATGGAAGACACAAACCTTCAAAGACAGCCAAGGAGACCTACAACAAGAGCAATGGCAAGGAAAGAACAGCATGACAAAGAGCCATCTCCACCTCAAGCACACAAAGACCCCAATGACTCCATAAATGTTGAAATTGAAGAGAACAAGGAGTATTGGTTTGAGAAGGTGAATGTGCACCTATAGAAACTACTGAAGAAGGAAAATAGAGACACTGCCATGTAGAGGCATATGGAAAGGCACTATTAGGGTTAAGAACACGAAGAACAAACTCAAGAAGACCCTAAGGAAGCTTAAGAAGAAAGACGATCTTGATCTTTTGGCAAAGGCATCACTAGTTGTCTGAAGGCATGACAGAAAGCAAGGTATGGAGATAAAGTTTTGCAATTTTTTTTAAATTTTGAAGTTTTGTTACTCATATTCAAGTGTACACTACAAAAACGTAGCCTGTGCTCGCTACGCTTTTTCCCAAAGGTTCCAAATAAAGATTGGAAAGCATGTGGAGGTGGATTTTGATTAGTGCATTGTAGAATATACTTGGGGTCACTTTCCAACTCATGAATTTGAAGAAAAAAGGCCAAAAACCACTTATTTTTCACCCTTCTGCCACTATTTTGGGTCACTCGCTATGCTTCTGGAGTAGTTGTATTCTAATCAGTTTTGAGGTGTCTTAGAGATGTATTTTTGGTAAATTGAAGCTTCAAAGGTGTAGTAGACATCCTAAGTTACAGGTACCACCCTTCAACAAAGTTTAAATATCCCTAAAAGTCATCAAAACATCTTGCCAAAGCTCACTGCGCTTTTGTTGTCAGTTCGGTGCACTTCTATAATCATTCGCTGCGCTTCTGTGGAGGAGGCCTCTTTTTGCGTTTTGATGGTCGAAAGTTGATCTTGGTAGATGTAATTTGTCTCTCATTGATTTTACATGATGTAATTAAGCATTCTAGTGATGCTTAGATTTGATTTCGTTGTAATTAAAGCTTTCAAAGTCAAATCAAATCAGTTAGTGTAAAAAGGTAATTGGTTTCTAACCTCCCTAGTTTTTGGCAATGGTTAGAGAAGATTGTGTAATTAGTTCATAGGAAAGAGGATTCAACCCCTCAGAGGGGGCAATGATTTTTTTCATCTATATGTAGTCAGAATGAACTCATAGAGAAGGTTGGATATTGGAAGCTCATACTTTGAACTAGTGTACTTGATATTGCCAGAAATAATATAGAGTTGCAACTATTTTGATTGGATTCTTGTGTTGTGATCAATGAATCTATTTTTCCTATGTTTTCTTATGTATTTGATTATTAGTAGCCATCTACTGTTTTCTTATGCTTTATCTCATGATTTTTAAACATAATTGATCATTTCAATGCTCTGTTTTGTTTAGGATTAGCATTCAATGTTTTCCTTCTAGATAAGTGAATTCATGCTTTTGCTCACTTAAACTCCTACTATATTCTCCTCAACACTTTCCACTGATTGCACCTACCTTGCCCCATCTTATGATTGCAACTGACCTTTAGAATTACTTGACATAGTTCCTAAACCTAGTGCTCTCCATCTAGCAAACCCTAATCAAACCCTACTGAGTTGATACCTAGCCTAAAACTTGAATTTACTCCAATCATTTCCATTGGCTGTGAGGTTTTTTTAGAGAGATCCATATCTGATTTGGTAGGGCTAGCTACCAAGTCAAAAGTTGGTCTGAGGTTACCTCCTTGGCTTCCTTTCTCACCCTTGGGAAAACTAAGGATTGCTAACATTTTGGCATCGTTTCCAGGGATTGAAAGTTAATCTTCACTAGGAAAGATTGCTCACATTATAGATCTGATTGCTAATGGTGGACAATGATCAGACACAGGAAGGTTGTAATCATTCACTTGGCGACTCCAACTTGATTAAAAGACTCCACTAGCATCAGGATTAGAAATCAAGGTTTTATTAGTGATTCCACTAACAGAAGAATCAATAGCCTAAAGGATACCTTAGTTCGTCTATTGTTATCAAGATGGATTCAATTGCTAGGAGATATGCTCCTATGGATCGTGCTCACATTCCTAGTTTTCCAAATTAGATACCTAAAGTAGATTGGCAAACAAATCTGCCTAGGTTCAGAGATGTAAAAGATGATAATGCTGCTATACATTTGATTAAATTTTATATACATATACATATGCTAGGCTTGCAGTTTCCCGAGGATTGTTTGATGAAGATGTTCATGGAAATCTTAGAGGATAATGTGAGGTCATGGTATGAGGGATTTCCTACTACCAGTCTATATTCACTTAAAGATTTTCATATAGAATTTTGTGACAATTATAAGCTGCATTACCCTTCTTTATCGCTGATAGAAATTTTTTATGGAAAGTTTGAGGACCTTTTTCAGTTCATAGGGATTGATATTGATGATAAAGATCTAACGAATGATGACATTGAAGAGGCTTTGTTTGAGTTATCTCTACATTAAGATAAGAGGTCATAACTTAATTATGAAAATTTCCAGCCAACAGATGATTATCCTTTGATTGTAAATGAAATAAATCAACGGCATGTTGAAGATGTTTTTGATTTTTCTATTAAGTTAGATAAGGATATACAACTATTTGCTTATATTTCATACAATCAAGAAATTTAGTCAATTGACTTATCTTGTCAACAAGCCTTCATTCAGTTTATGGCTGAAAATAAAATTGAATGAGATTTTAATGATGATAGTCATTTTTCATCTTTTGAGTTCAATAATAATGTTCAACGGGTATGTTTTCTTGATATTGATGAACATATTCAACAGTTTTCAAATTACCAAGGAAAGGACGAGGATAGTCAATCAGATTATTCTTTCTCTGGGTTTTTATTTCAAGATCAGGTTTGTGAAGACCAAGATGAGGTTTCTAATTAAATGTATGAACAAGGATCTCTAGACATTCGCCACTCATATGTCTCTCCAGCTCATCCATTTTCTGAAGCAATATTTCAAGGGCAGATTTGTGCAAATCATAATTTTGAATTGGCATGTGTGGAGGTTTCATACAATGTAATTATGACAGAATATAATCATCAAACATTGCAAGCAGATTATGAAGAGGAGAGCATCGATAAATAAGAGGTTGTTTTAGACCCCTTGCACATGATGATCTTCCTCTAGGATCAAAAAATGAAGAGTCTGTTGAAGAAGAGCAGTTTGTCCTAGATCCTACGGATGTGAACATTTTTTCTATTGATAATATGGCTGCCTCAAACACAAATTTTCAAGAACATGGGAAGATGGGTTTTCTTATATTTATGGATCATGAGAACATGTTCAATGGACACTTTGAGTTGCCTATCTTTTGTTTTTCTGCCTGCTCAAGGAAAGTGTAAGCAAGATTCAAGTAAGTAGCCATTTGTGGATTGGTTACACTAGAGGGATCATTTCACATGATTGTATACATATCTTTAGTAGGTGGGCAGTTATCATCAAGATTTGAAGCCCAAGGTGAAGGCCCTAAGATCTCGATGGTCTGTTGCCATAAGTAAGTCTAGTCAGTAGTCAATTTTTGAGTCAAGTCAAGTCAATTTTGTTTTGTTTTTCTCAATTTAATTAGCCAGTCATTTGAGTGTCAAATATTTAGTATATGACTCCATTGCCCAATGGATTAGGCTACCTGGTCTACGGTGTTCTTGACACCTCCTAAAGGAGTTTTAATCCCCATTGGAGCAAATGTTAGTGTCCTTTAGTCCCAATGGTCAAATTTACTCTTTTAATATTGTTAATAGAGTCTTGGGTCAAATTATTATGTTTTCAAATAAAATTTGACATCTTTTGATTGTCAAAAAGGTCATAAGTCATTGTCTAGGTGTGATGTTGCTCTCATGCCATGGTAATCAAGGTCAATAAATCAGGTTCATGAGTCTTTGAGTCACCAAGGTCACTTTTTCCTTTATTAGAGGGTCATCATTAAAGAAACTGAAAGAAAGAGTCATGGTGTCATAAGGTTGATCATGAAAGTGTCATGAATGTCTTGTTGGTCTTGTCTTGTTGATGTGTGATCATCATATCTCCATTTAGGGTCGTATCATTCATCATCCAAAATTAGCAAGGTGTCATGAGAGTTAGCAAGTTAGGAAATAAAGTTTCTCAAAGGGACTCAAAGGTACATGTATATCACTTGTAAACACAATGTTTCCTATGGAAAAAATGATGTTGCAGTCAAATCACATCACTAGTTATTTTATAAAGGTACATATGATGTCATTCAACCACCAAGGCAAAAAATTGAGTTTCAAGCTAATAAAGGGCACCAAAGTATTCAAAAACTTCATTTCATCCTCCAAGAACTCGTCTCTACCATCGTGCCTCATCACAACCATCAGACCTTCGAAATTCCATCACCCATTGCTTTTTCCATCAGCTTGTTGCGTTTCTGCTGGGCTTTTAAAGATTCGCTGTGTTTTTAGGTTTTAAGGTCAAAGAAAGAAAATAAGGGCTCATTTCTAATTTAACAAGCTTCAAAAACTCTTAAAAACAAGTAAGTAAACCTTTCATCAACCCTCTGATCCAGTGTTTTCCCTCTGAAAGTGATTAAATCCCCTCTCTTAGGGTTTCTATTGCATTTTTAAGTTTTAATGGTCTTTGCTTCATTCCAAGGAGAAGTTCCCTGGTTTTCTGCCCAAATAGACTTGTATACACTTATTAAACCCTCCCCAACCATTTCCCATACCTATTTCCCTCATCGCATCATTTTTCCCCAAAAACCCAAGCCCTCGCTGTGCTTTTGTTGCGTTTTTGGGTTTTCACTGTGTTTTTCATTTTTTCCCCTTCTTCCCTCACACATTCTAAGAAATTTCACTACCAAATTATCCCTACATTCTACCCCTACCCCTTAAATTTCCCCTAACTCCTATCCCATCCACTTCCCTCCCTAAACTAACTATTATGTTTCCCCTGTTTTGCAACCCTAGAACCCTACCCTTTATCCTCTCAAACTAGGATTTTCAGTCAAAGCCAACAGAATGGCGAGTGAAAAGAAGAAATACAACAAGGGGGGGAAATCTCAAGATCTGAGCCAACTCATATGCAAGAGATCAATGCTTCAGAGTTCATCAAGAGGTCCTTTGAACAAGTAGGCTACCTAGGGTTTTGTGAGAAAGTACAAGAGGTGGGCTACCATTATGAGATGAATAGTCTATTTTCCACCAATTTCAAGAGGAATAAGGCCACCATAGCAGGGATGGACTTCCTAGTCTCAATAGAGGTTATAGCTTTAGCCAGTAGTATCCCAAATCAAGGAGAAATTTGGTTTAAGGGGATGGATTTAGACACTGAAAACTACAAAGTGTTCCTAAAACCACAGTATAAGGAAACCCCATCTCATATCTTTCCTAGCAGGTAGTTATTGGATAAATATACTCCTTTGATGAATATGATTATGAAATATTTCACTTGTGAAGGCAGGTTCAACAGGTTATATGAGTATCACATCAAGTTGTTGATGCATTTCACATCCATCAAACGACTAAACCTATCCAATTACTTGTTTAGAAACCTGGTTAAGATGACTGAAAAGGTGCAGAGTAAAGGGAAATATCACCAATCAATCTTATTCCATCATGCTTTGATCAAAGTCATAGTTCTCCACCAGCTCACACAGGTCAATATGTCACAGGAAGCATTCTTGGAGGCAATTTCTCTCTTGCCTATCTCTCATCAGTCTAAAAGCCTCAATACTCCTACATCATATGGGCCACAAAGACTTGAGCCATCTAGCTACCATCACTGACAAAAAGATAGCCTAGGGCATAGGTTTCACAAACATACAAGAAGGGTGAGAGATTGGTTTTTGCCCTTGAGATGGAAAGAGACATGCCTACTCCTAAACCTATGATTAGGGCTCAAGCAAAAAGAGTGCCTAAGGAGGTTATTATTGAAGAAGTTAAAGTTGAAGCCATGAGAGAGCAATCACCTAGGGATAGAGGTAATTCACCATTGCAACATCATGAAGAGGTACCCCCTGAGGTAGATATGATTGATCATGGAGATAAGGAAGTAGAAGACATCATTAAAGAGTAGCAGGCACAGATCAAAGAGTTACAAGATGAAATTTCTAAAGCCAATTCCATGGTGGCTTTCTTGAAACAAGAGAATATGCAACTGACACTAAGCTTAATGCAGCAAGGTAAATCACATGAAGTTTCTCCCTCATATAGCGGAGCATATATTTTGGTAGCCAAGGACAAGGGAAATTAGTCATTGATTTAGAGTAAATGGAAGACACAAATCTTCAGAGATATCCAAGGAGACCTGGCAAGGAAATAACAACACGATAAAGATCCATCACCTGCTCAAGCACACAAAGACCCCAATGACGCCATAGTTGTTGAAATTGAAGAGAACAATGAATATTGGTTTGAGAAGGTGAATTTTCACCTAGAGAAACTACTGAAGAAGGAAAATAGAGACACTTCCATGCAGAGGCATATGGCAAGGCACTATTACACAAGAAACATGGTGTGCAAGATTAGGGTTAAGAGATGAAGAACAGACTCAAGAAGACCCTAAGGAAGGTTAAGAAGAAATATAATCTTGATATTTTGGTAGAGGCATCACTAGTCGTCTGAAGGCATGACAGAAAGCAAGGCAAGGAGATAAAGTCTTGCAAATTTTTGAAATTTTGAAGTTTTCCTGCACATATTCAAGTGTACCCTACAGAAACGCAACATGTGCTCATTGCGCTTTTTCCCAGAGGCTCCAAATGAAGAATGGAAAGCATGTGGAGGTGGATTTTGATTAGTGCATTCCATAAATCTACTTGGGTTCACTTTCAACTCATGTATTTTCAGAAAAAGGCTAAAAACCACCTTTTTTTTACCCTTTCTGCCATTGTTTTGGGTCACTTGTTGCCCTTCTGGAGTAGTTGTATTCTAATTAGTTTTGAGGTGTCTTAGAGATATATTTTTGGTAACTTTAAGATTCATAGCTGTAGTAGACATCATAAGCTACATGTACCAACCTTCAGAAAAGTTTAAACATCCCTCAAAGTCATCAAAACATCTATCCAAAGTTCGCTGCACTTCTGCAATCATTCGTTGCGCTTTTGTCGAGGAGGCATGTTTCTCCATTTTGATGGTCAAGAATTGACCTTGGTAGATGTCATTTGTATCTCATTAATTTTTACAGGATGTAATTAAGCATTCTAGTGATGGTTAGAGGTCATTTCCTTGTAATTAAAGCTTTCAAAGTCAAATCAAATCAGTTAGTGTAAAAAGGGAATTGGTTTCTAAGCTCCCTAGTTTTTGGCAATGGTTAGAGAAGATTGTGTAATTAGTTCCTAGGAAGGAGGATTTGATCCCTCAGAGAGGGAATGTTTTTTTTCATCTATATGTAGTCAGAATGAACCCATAGAGGGTTTGATATTGGAAGCTCATACTTTTGAACTAATGTACTTGACATTGGCAGAAATAATATACAGTTGCAAATATTTTTATGGGATTCTTGTGTTGTGATCAGTGACTCTATTTTCACTATGTTTTCTTATATATTTGATTATTACCATCCATCTACTGTCTTCTTATGCTTTATCTCATGATTTTTAAACCAAAATGAACTTAAGCACTGGCTTAAAACATATCTGTGTGACTGATCATGAAGGTTGCGAAATTTCAGCCAGGAGGTCGGGAGACCAACTGCCAAGACTACACAAGGCACGGTCTGGGCTGATGGGAAACTGATTGACTATTGGAATTGAGAAATGCACAGTCCATTATGGCTGCTGACTGTTGGGATTGTGTAATGCTTTGTTTTGTTTAGGATTAGCATTCAATGTTTTCCTTCTAGATAAGTGAATTCATGTTTTTGCTCACTTAAACTCCTACTATATTCTCCTCACCACACTACAATGACAAACCAATTTGTGCCACTGATTTCACCTACCTTGCCCCATCTTATGACTACAACTAACCTTTAGAATTACTTGACCTAGTTCCTAAACCTAGTGCTCTCTATCTAGCAAACCCTAATCAAACCCTACTGAGCTAATACCAAGCCTAAAACCTTAATTTACTCCAGTCGTTTCCATTGGCTGTGAGGTTGTTTTAGAGAGGTCCATCTCTATTTTGTTTAGGATTATCATTCAATGTTTTCCTTCTGGATAAGTGAATTCATGCTTTTTCTCACTTAAACTCCTACTATAATATCCCCACCACACTACAATGACAAACAAATTTGTGCTACTGATTGCACCTACCTTGCCCCATCTTATGACCTCAACTAACCTTTAGAATTACTTGACCTAGTTCCTAAACCTAGTGCTCTCTATCCAACAAACCCTAATCAAACCCTACTGAGTTGATACCTAGCTTGAAACCTTAATTTACTTCAGTCATTTCCATTAGCTGTGAGGTTGTTTTAGAGAGAGTTCTCTTTGATTTGGTAGGGCTAGCTACCAAGTCAAAAGTTGGTCTGAGGTTACCTCCTTGGCTTCCTTTCTCAGCCTTGGTAAGACTAAGGAGTGCTAACAGAACCAACCAAAACAAACCAATGAAAGTAAGCCCACAATCACCATGGCTATCCAGGAAATGGCAAGGCTAGGAAATCCATTATCGAACCAGGCAATCCTCCATGCCAATGACAGATCACAACCAAGAAACCACATGCATATGTCATGCATGCCCAAAACTAGTGAAAAAATTATACATGCAACTTGGTACTTGCAAAAAAAATCTCATGTAGCTGCTGATGTTGATGCCTGCTTGCACTTTCTTGCTCTTCCTTTTCCTTCTTGCTCCAAGAATCCAAGTATGCCACACCCACCAAGTGTGCTCCAAGAAAACTCTAAGCCTCGAAGAGTATGAGAGAGAGAGAATAATGAGAGAGTTGCAAAACTGAACTGAAAAAAAAGGTTCATATTTAAAGGAAGAAGCTTGCCAACTGATCGTCAGAAGCCTTTTTATTAATGAGGCCTCTATTTTCTTCATTTTCCATTATTTTCCTTCATTTCCTCCTCACATGCAACCTGTGACCTTTTACCTTCATTTTCTCCTAATTTCCATTATATTCCTTCATTTTCCTCCTCACATGCAACATGTGACCTTTCACCTCATTTTTCTCCTAATTTCCATTATTTTCTTTCATTTTCCTCCTCACATGCAACTTGTGACCTTTCATGTCCTTTTTCTCCTAATTTCCATTTTTTTCATAAATAAATGTGCCAAAATACCTATTTTCCTCTTTAATGCCTTAACCATTGCCTTTGCCAATTTCCTTAACCATAAACAACCAAATGAACACCCACTAGGATGTTTTACCCACCATTCAGCTTGGAATACGTGTCCCATCATCCGTGGTATTTATATATTTTTACATGGAATTTTCACCAGGGTTGTTATAGAACCCTCCCCCTTGGGGGAACATCGTCCTCGGTGTTCAATGACACCTACAACCAACATGACTACTGAAAACAAAAAATACTACCCATGGAGCTTTATAACACAACTTGTTGCAGTATTTACAATGAAAGACCCGCTCAAAATTAAAACATCATGCCAACATACCACATACTAGAGCTTTATAACATAGCTCATTACGGTATTTACAATAACCACATTTACACATATGCACATTTGCTTAACCAACAAATAAAATAATATGATGCCTGCATCCGCAACAAGGGAATCCAAAGGCTCACACCTCCATCCTCTAAAGTAATACATGGATACACCTCCTTTCCAGGAAGTCCAAAATCCACTGCAAAGTCAAATCTACATCCAATGTCCAATGTTATAATCCTGTTCCACTTGTTTTCTCAATGAATAATTACCAACTCATTGTTCTAGGGCGAACTCCCAATGTGCATATGATCCCATCTGGTAATGCTAATGACCAAAACAAATCCATTTGTTAGCTTCCCTTCTCCTCTACACATTCCCTCGAGAATCCAGTCACCCCTTCTGTGTATTCACTCACCTTCCAAGTTCCGTTGGCACCCCCATCTCGGGCAGTCCATCCCTTGGCAAGGCTTCCTCGCATTGGAAGATACAAAAACCAGGGCATATACTTGCCTCAACACATCATACCGATCATAGCATGCTCATGGAAATCAATGGACACTAATGGGTACCAATGTCCCATAATGGCCTTGCTCGTGAATACTTTACTAGTGTGTTGATGCATGTTCCAATTTATTTTGTTGTTTCTGTCAATTCTTGTGGTCAATTTCAATTACCCAACTGGACATTTCATTTATTCTTGTACCAAGCACATAACTTCCATTAGATTTGAAATAAATTGAAATAAATTCACAACATACCTCATTGGTAGCTCGTCAAAAAGGTACATTTGCAATCATGTTTGCTTCCTACCACAACAAATCAAACTAGCATATTTGTCCAAATCAACATGTATAAAAATATCACATCAAGTTTGCTGAAAGCATAACCATCAAAATCATAAATGACATGTAACCATCTTAAATCAAAATCATAGATCACATGTAATCATCATAGACCAAAATAAAAAATCAGATGCATACTAAAACCGAAATATAATACCGATACTTATCCTTCATTGATCCTTACTTATGCCTTTGTTCTTTCTGTACACACACCAGATCAGTTACCACACCCAACAAACACACAGTGACTTCTCCTCCACCAGGTGCACATACGCATAGTGTGCATCACACACATACAACCACACACACCATACAACATTATGCAATGCATGCACCTATACCTGACATACAACACATACACCTACACCCAGTGTACATACGTATATGTGCACAATGTACATCATAAGGCATACCTCCACAGACAATGTGCGTCAACACAAAATGCATACATGTACACCTAGTATACAACACAACTCGTGCACCTATACCTGATGTACAACACAACTCATACTCCTGCACCCAGTGCATAACACAATACATGCACCTACACAATGCACATACATAGTACTACATGCCCTCAAAACAACATGTATGACATGCACACAATACCACACGTGCACCAATACCATATGTACCACGTGTACATAGTACCACCCATACACCACACCACCTACACAATATGTGCACAACATCACATGTACATTGCGCCACCTGCACAACGTGTACACAACACCACATGTACACTACAACATTATACAATGTGTACACAATACCACATCTACATAGTACCACACGCACGACATGTACGCGACACCGCATGTACACAACACCACATGCACGACATGTACATAACAACACATGCACACAGTGCCACTTGTACAACATGTGCACAACACCACACGCACACGACACCACTTGTATAATCACGTACACCGCACCATATGTACATAGTACCAATGTACCACATGCACGCAACACCACTTGTACATAGCACTGCATATCCAACACGTACATAGCATCATTTGTACAAAACATTGCATATCCAACATGTGCATAGCACCATATGCACACAACACTACATATCCATCATGCACATAGTACAATATGTACACAATACCACATATCCAACATGTATATAGCACCATCTATACCAAGTATTGAATATGTAACATTCATACAACACTATATGTACCATCATGTACATAACACTGCATGAAGAACATTTACACACACTATATATACACAACACCGCATGTGCACACATCATATATGAAACATGTACAACATATATAGTATATGCACAATAGTAGTACCACACATCCAAAACCCCATTGTCCTTACCAATAAACCTTACTTCCAGTGACTTATTCATGCTTGTCTTAACATGTTGCAGACCACACTGCTTTCATTCCATTGGCGTATCCTCCAGCGTTACCTGTCATAACATAAACATAGGCATAATACAAGCATATAAATTCATATTCACATTACACTGACCTCATATATTTGTCAAGACTACTCTTCCACTTGATTCCCTACAAGACCAGGAACCTCTTCATGCCATTCGCGTGCATAAGCAATCATTCCTCCACAAGAATGATTCATGATGACCCTATTGGGCAATGACATAGATACATGTACACATACATACACCATAAAATAATAATGATCTTGTTAGTCAATGTCATACATAGATACATATGTACATATAAACATTAACATAAAATAATCATGATTTATGATCACCCTGTCAAATATGACATACATACATTATATAAACAATAACATAATCATGATCAGAAAACAATTACCAGATATCAAGGTCAAGGTTAAGAGAACTTCCTTTATTCATGCACAACATGCATGATATTGAGAACAATAATTCCCAACATAGCCAAGGAATCTAATGCCTCAGATCCATTTACTTTACCTTTTCTGGTTACCTTTCTCATGACTATATTGCCACTGTCCATTTACACCAATGTACCGAACCAATCTAATTTGATTGTCATAGTCTTACCTTCCGCTGCACTTACTCGTACACTGAGCTTCATCCATGTCTTTCATTACTTGCATTATCTATCAGGTACCACACAACTCTCCCCAAGCTCCATTAAACTTCCTCTTTCCCAACCAATTCCCAAGACTCGAAACAATAAAAGGAAAGTAAAGAAACAAACAAGAAGAAGATCATGAAAAACCAACAACAATACAACACCAAAAACAAAGTGGCATGGCCATGAACCATACATAATCAAAACTGTAAATCAAGCCTAAACAAATCATAAAACACTGAAAGCACAAGACTTCCTAAAAACACCATGACTCAACCCCCGTGATTTCCTAGTACTTCTAAGGGTTCATGAGTGAAATCTCAACTCGAGCCTTCTTCAAGATCTATGACAGTCTCTTTTTTCATTTGATTCCATACATCACACAACATTAACTCATGCTTTTGTTCATGCCTTTACAATATTAGAACTCAACCTCTTATCTCAAATATCAACCTTAAGATAACAACCTATCAAATACATATTCATGAATATAACACATCCACATAATGCCATTCAAAATCAAGGTTAAGAAAACATTTTGTATTCATGCAACGCACTCATTCATTTGGAATTGCGGTTTTCAAACATAGCCAAAGGAATTCTCACCCAATTCCTTTATTTTACCTTTTTACCTTGCTTCAACTGAGTCTTATTATGTGCTATCACATTCACCAAGATGTTAGTTATATAAACAGATCAACTATTACCTTGTCAAGATAATACCAAATATAGTGCCCTGCAACTGCTCACACATGTCATTCACATGTTCCAAAAATCAAGACATCATGTCTATTAATTTGAAATCAGCCTTCACCAATACTAACAACCATGTCATAGTAGAAAATCAACTCACAATCATAGTAATAATACTAAAACTAGCACCCACTTGCATGCAAGTGCATATCAATTGTCTCAACACATATTGTTTTAGTACAACCATATTAAAACAAGAGCATTCCTTCATACAATTTTATAACCACAAGCACATATCACACACTTAATCAAGCATTCAAACAACCTATAAACATAACCCCCTTACTATCCATGGTCCACACTAAGGTAGAAGAAGGAAGCTAATATAATGGTCCAATCTCCAATGTCCAATTATGGAAATGGGATCTCTGAAGCTCTACTAAATTTAACCACACCTGAAAAGAAATTGATTTTCATTCCTTATACATTTTGTATGATATTAATTCAAAACATTGCACTTATTCCACTTGTAACATAATAACTAAAAACATGCCACTTTTCCGTTTCCTTACATGCAACTTTTCAAATTCCTTGCATGCAACCTTTCAAATTCCTTACATGCAACTCTTCAAACTATTTGCATGCAATAGGAATAGATCAGCTACATCCATATTATCATACTACAATATTATCCCATCCAAAAAAAAAACATTTTCTTCAAATAATTACCATACTTTTACATTTTCTTCAAACACCTACTATACTATCAAATTTGCATGTAAGCATTTCTTCAAACACTTTACATGCAAACTAATATAACAAAGTATTTGCATACAAGTAAGCATATATCAACTACAACAATACTATTACACATCAATACTATCCCCAACTACAAACAACATACTCAGTGGGACATTTTGTCAAACAATTTGTACGCAACTAATCATTGAACCATTTAAGCATTTCATCAAACACTTTGCATGCAAACTAATATAGCGAATGATTCAATGCATATATCCTAAAATATAGTAGTACAAGTTATGGAAACTGAACCATATGATCAATTTCTCCTCACTATGGTTCAAGTTTCAACTTCTAAGGTTTCATAGATGAAAATTTATAACAAAAATACCAACACAATCCCATTTGGTGAAAAATTATAGGACTACATAGAAAGCTCGACTTCCACTGGTCATATCTCCAAAAATATATAGAATAAATGTTTGAAATTTTTATCACCATATCAGTGGGATTTCTCCTCATTGTGGAAAAAATTTCAGCTCCTGAGAGTTCTGCGAAGAAAAGTTATAACATAAATGTCAGCGTGACCTGTTTGAGGCCTGATTTTAGGAGCATTTAGAAGGCTCGACTCCCTCTACTCATGTCTCCTAAAATATTGCAACACAATATCTGACATTTCTACCACATAATTGGTTGTATGTCCCCTAAATGTAGATAATTTTTCATCTTCTGAAATCCTGCAACAGATAAGTTATCGCAGAAATTCCAACATGACATGTTTAAAGGTGCATTCAGGAAGGTCATCTTCCTTAGATCATAATTCCTAAAGTATTGTGAACCAATATCTAAAATTTTGACCGCATTATCAGTGGGATTTACCTTCAATAAATTTTTAAACTTCTAATATGCCACAGAAGAAAAGATATAACATATATGAAAGAAAAGTCTAAAATTTAAATCTTTGTTCTTCATTTCACCTATGATAGAGCCCATTCAGTCCAAGTGTTTGAACCCGGAAGCTCTGATACCACTTTGTTACACCCTCCTCCTATATCTACCCAAGCAACCGGCCAGCTGGGGTAAACATGCAATAAGATGCCACTATGGATAAGATTCAACCTCCTTGGTGACTTTAAGGAAATGGAATCGAAAAAGAAATAAACTGAAAAAGATCATAACCAGAACCCCATTAGCCATGACAGGCGTTTCATCAAACATATCATCGATATGTAATCTAAGGTGTAAATAACAGAACTAAGTGTAGGGATCTCATACTTATCTGATAATTGCTATGAACCATTGTTCCCTTATGCCATTTGCTTCATTATCCCCCATTAAGTCATAGACACATTGTCCATTCACATACAAGTAAAAACATGTTGAAACCCATACATAGTTGTTGTCATAAAAGGTACATATAACTAGCATAATAGGAATAAGAATACAATAAACATATTAGCCATCAAATCCATAAATACATCAATAAATTTACACATGAAAATCAAGGGAATGGATTTCTCATTAATGAATGCAATGAACCAACCGGACATGGGACTACCACTTTCCACCCGACCGTAGAATGGTTGAGCCAAATATATCTTCAGCCATTCACCCCCATGCCATATTCCAAGCATGAATGTGGGATCCCATAGAACACATCAATCAAAACTCATCTAGGGATTCCAGAGGCCATCCACCTCAACCCATAAAACAATGATTCCACCTCATGGTCGAACATCACAAAAAAAAATCATCATCAAATTGGTCTCCATCAAAGGCTTCTAGGACTTCCAGAGCGTTTGTCTAACCAAGGCTCCCAGAACAAATAACTCAACCCACAACTTATACAGGGCTTCCAGAGCATTTGTCCAACTAAGGCTTCCAGGACTAGTAACTCAACCTACCAAGGGCTTCTAGAGCGTTTGTCCAACCAGGGCTTCCAGGACTAATAACTCAACCCAAGATGTTATAGGGCTTCTTGAGCGTTTGTTCAACCAAGGCTTCCAGGACTAATAACTCAACCCAAGACAAGTAAACATGAGAACCAACCAAAACAAAACAATGAAAGTAAACCCACAATTACCATGGCTATCTAGGAAATGGCAAGGCTAGGGAATCCATTGTTGAACCATGCAATCCTCCATGCTAATGACGGATCACAACCAAGAAACCACATGCATATGCCATGCATGCCCAAAACTAGTGAAGAAATCATACATGCAACTCAGTACCTGCAAGCAAATCTGATGTAGTTGCTGATGCCGATGCCTTCTTGCACTTTCCTGCTCTTCCTTTTCCTTCTTGCTCCAAGAATCCAAGTATGCCACACCCACCAAGAGTGCTCCAAGAAAGCTCTAAGTCTCCAAGAGTATGAGAGATAGAGAGTAATGAGAGAGATCCAAAACTAGATTGACAAAAGGTTCACACTGAAAGGAAGAAGCTTGCCAACTGATCCTCAGAATCCTTTTTATTAATGAGGCCTCTATTTTCTTCATTTTCCATTATTTTCCTTCATTTCCTCCTCACATGCAACCTGTGACCTTTTACCTTCCTTTTCTCCTAATTTCCATTATTTTTCTTCATTTTCCTCCTCACATGCAACCGATGGCATTTCACCTCCTTTTTATCCTAATTTCCATTATTTTCCTTCATTTTCCTCCTCACGTGCAACTTGTGACCTTTAACCTTCTTTTTCTCCTAATTTCCATTTTTTTCACAAATAAATGTGCCAAAATATCTTTTTACCTCTTTAATGTATGTTATGAAACCAGCTCAAGAAAAGATAGAAAAGATAGATCCACGCCTTAGAATTCAGCCTCTTCGAGGGGACAACCTCCTTTACATTACATAAATGAACAATTCTTGGATGATTCAAATGATAAAACATCCTTTCTATATATAGGAGTCTAAGGAGTCACAATATAACCCAGCCGACCTAACAATAATAATATAAAGCCACAAAAATGACAATAGAGGGATTCTATGAGGCACATTAATAACAATATGGGGACAATAGGGGCACAACAATATTAATAAGGGGTACAACTACAATAGTAATGGGGTAATCACTAGTATTATAAGGACCCAACATGCCCCTCCCCTTCAAAAAAAAATTTGTCCTCAACGCTTCAGTAGTTCTGGGCTTCTGTATAAAATTCTCATCCTCCCATGTGGAATCTTCAGCAGATAAGTTCTTCCACTTGATAAGAAACTCTGAAATTGATTGATTTCGTAGCTATCGAGTTCTTGTTTCTGTGACTACTTCTGGTTCCAATATAATTTTTCCTTCCTCGTCAAGTTCTGGAAATATTGTTTGAACTGGGACCTTATCACCTATAACCTTCTTTAAACATGAAACATGGAAAACTGGGTGCAATCGAGAAGCTACAGGAAGCTCCAATTTGTATGCCATAGTACCAATATTTTGCAAAACCTTGTACGGACCATAATACTTTGGTGATAATTTATTATCCTTCTTAGCTTGCTTGAGGGACATTTGCTTATAGGTTGTAGCCTTAAGAATACCCAATCACCTACATCAAAACTTCTTTCACTGCGATGTTGATCTGCCTGTTGTTTCATTCTATTATGTGCCAACATGAGGTTATCCTTTAAGAGTTGGAGGACTTGTTGTTGATGTTCGATGTGATGTTCCACTGCTTGAACCTTAGAATTTTCTCTTAAATATGATGTGATGGATGGTGGCTGATACCCATAAAGTGCCATAAATGGGGTCATTTTTGTTGTTGTTTTGGAAGGAAGTGTTATGTCGCCATTCAGCCAGAGGCAACCATTTGACCCATTGTGTCTGTTTATCAGATACAAAGCAACGAAGATATCCTTCCAACATTTGTTTACTATCTCAGTTTTCCCATCAGATTGAGGATGATAAGATGAGCTATGAGCTAACTGAGTACCAAGACAAGAGAATAATTATGTCCAAAAATTTCCAGTGAAAATGGGATCTCTGTCACTTACAATAATCTTTGGGTTTCCATGTAGCTTTTGAATTGTTTCCATAAATGCAGTAGAAACTGTACTGGCTTAAAATGGATGTGATAATGCACAAAAGTGTGCATACTTGGTAGGTCTGTCAACTACCACCATGATGACACTCTTTCCCTTAGACTTGGGTAAACCTGTGATAAAATCCATTGAAACCTCCTCCCAACGTTGGCTTGGAATGGATAAAGGTTGTAATAGACCCGATGTCTTAATTGTTTCAACTTTATTTTGCTGAAAAACCAAACATTCCACCACAAACTTTTGAATATCTGATTTAAGGACCTCCCAAAAAAATTCCTTCTTAACCCTATGGTAAGTTTTTAAAAATCCCGAGTGCCCTCCTAAGGGAGAAGTGTGCAATTCCATAAGAATTTTTTGTTTTAGCTGGGAATTCTTACAGAGGTATAAGCGATCTTTGTACCATAACGAATCATTTTTCCAGCTAAATGTATCAGATGTACTGGAATCTTGTTGTAACTTTCGAATAAGTGCCCACACTTCTTGATCATTCTTCCACTCCTCCCTTGCTTCGTTTATCCAATCTGGTTGGATAATAGAAATGGTGCACAACAATTCTTCCACATCCTCATCCTTTCTTGAGAGTGCATCTGCCACCACATTTTGCTTCCCTTTTTTGTAGATGATTTCAAAGTCATAACCCAACATCTTTGTGACCCACTTTTGTTACTCTTCAGAGGATAATCTTTGTTCTAAAAAGTGGTTAAGGCTATCATGATCTGTTTTTACCTGGAAGTGTCTTCCCATTAGATAGCGTCACCATTTCGTAAGTGCATGTAGTATTGCCAACATTTCCTTCTCATAAATAGCTTTGTGTAAAAACTTTCCCTTGATTGGAAGACTTTCAAAAGAAATGGGTCTTTCATCTTGCATTAAAACAACACCAATTCCATTTCTTGAAGCATCACATTCCACAATAAATGTTTTTGTGAAGTCTGGTGTAGCTAAGACCGATGCTTGGCACATTGCCTCTTTAAGATTTTCGAAGGCCTTTGTTGCTTCTGGAGTCCATGAAAATGCATCTTTCTTCAGTAATGGTGTTAGAGGTGCTACTATTCTCCCATAATTCCTAACAAACTTGCGATAATACCTTGTCAACCCGAGAAATCCTCGCAGATGCTTTATGGATGTGGGGATTTTCCATTCCTTAATGGCTTTAATTTTGCTAGGGTCTACCTTAACTCTTTCATGAGCTACAATATGACCCAGATATTCCACCTCTTGTACTCCAAAGAAACATTTGGATCTTTTTGCATATAATTGTTTCTCCTCCAATAGTTGTAGCACC